>PVKC010010441.1:0-25733 GCA_004027635.1 Crocidura indochinensis | reverse complement strand
GAAAAATTTTAGATCTTTTTTCTCCTTTTGAAAAGTGTTTTTGATGGTAAAAACAAAAGATATATAAAAATAACTTTTTTATGCAAACATATTAAATAAATATATGAGATCATTATCAAGTCTCTTTAATTCAAATTTAATTATTAGAAGAGTATTAGTAATGCATATCTTAACTGTTCTTAAAATAAATGGTAATACCAAGTATTCTTATTTGATCAAAGACCAAATAAATTATTTTCAATCCATTTTAGTTTTAGAGTTCCTATAACCAACAATAAAATAAAGCACCAAGACCAATTTAATTACAAAATAAAATTTTTGCAACATATTAAACAATATTTATGAATATTTAATGCCAAAAATTATAATTTTAATTAATTCCAATGAACTGAAAGGGTGTTAAGTATGCTGGCTATGATCAGAAAACATGCTAATTCTGTCATTCATTGAGAACTCACTGGCAAGTACTTTGATTCTATGACAAATCCTCTGACAAGTTCCTAAAGTATCAGACCAAGTTAATAATTTTTATTTTGGGGTTCATGTTATTGTCTCTTTTCCTTAGGTTATATTTAGAAAGTGATAGTAATTCACGTTTTTATGTATATTTAACTTTGCTGTTAAATTTCAAGTCTTACTGCTAGTTAAGAGCTTGCACATTAAATGTGATTAGGGAGACAGAGACACTGTGTATGATTCAGGTGCATTTGATGCATGACACTAACCCTGATTTGACCAATGGTATACCACATAGTCTCCCAAGTATCACTAGGCATAACTGTGAAGTTCTGAAAATCACCACAGAGAGTGATCTTGCTGCTTAATCCTGCCAGGGTGCTCTGGAACATTCTCAGCATTGCAGGGCCTAGAAACATTGAACTACTGACCCAGTGTTCAAGACTCACTCATGGGTCTTCTGAGCACTACTTGGGAAACTCTCATTATTCAATGTTTTTAATAGCTATTTGTTGGTATATTGACTGTGTTAAAGAATTAGAGGAAAATCTGTGTTGAATTGTATAGTAATAGATCTATGCACACATGTTGGGCATTTATGCTCACATATAAGAATTTAGTAATCATGCTTTTTTGATTATACCTGGGAAAAACATCATAATGGCATTTGATAAACAAAATGATTCAATATTTGTATATGTTGTGAAATCATCAAAATGCTATCTAACTATATCTATCATATACATTATTTCAGTTTTTCTTTTGCTACAATCCTTTAGGAAATATTATCTTACTAACATTATTGACTTATATACTACATGGTACTTTTAGCTATAAAAGTGCATAGAATCTATCATATTTATTTCCTATATCTGAAGATATACACATGCAACTCATTTATCCATCTTCCACTGCATTGTTTTCCTTCATTTATGTTTCTTGATTTATATATTTCAAAACTCAAACTTAGAGATACTAACAAAATTGACCACACCTACATCTTTTGAAAGACAGTATAGTGTCGCAAATGGCAGTTGTAAAACAACTTGTAAAACAGTTGTAAAAAACAACACCAAGGGGCCGGGCGGTGGCGCTAAAGGTAAGGTGCCTGCCTTACCGAGCTAGCCTTGGACAGACCGAGGTTCGATCCCCCGTGCCCCATATGGTCCCCCAGGCCAGGGGCGACTTCTGAGCGCATATCCAGGAGTAACACCTGAGCGTCACTGGGTGTGGCCCAAAAACCAAAAAAAAAAAAAAAAAACAAGAAAAACAAAACAAAACAAAACAAAAACAACACCAAAAATCTCATTGTTTCCATTGGGAAAGAAAAAAACAGGTTATTTATTCATCTTTATGCTTAGTTTTCCTTTCTGTGAGGAAAATTTGAGAAGGGAGAACACAAAGAAGCTTCCAAGTAAAAAAGACAGGAATAGTATAGTAAACAGAATGTCAAGCTTATTCTTTTAGATATGTAGGCATAATGTAACATCAGGGAGCTAAGACTAGATAAATGCACATCTCTGAGGCAAACTTGAACCAGGACTATATCCTGAGCTAATGCAATTATTTTGGTAACTAAATAGAGATCTATGATACCGTGAATACCATGAAGGCTAAGTGTCAGCATATTGTTACATATTTTTATGGAGAACTGATACAAAATAAAATTGTAGGACACCAAAAGTAATGATATACATTTTGTTTCCATTTCAATTAAACAAGAACAAATAATGAACATTGGATCATGCTTTCCTTTGCAGAAGAATGGGAGCTAAAAGGAAGGTTCAAAAAAAGACTGAGGATTTTCTGAAATAAATATTTTCAGATGCTAAATATTTGGTAGGGGGATGAAAACATATCAAGATATATATTTGTGTGTCATTTACTCTATGTGATTTAAAACATGGTAGCATGTTTCAGAAAAGTAAATATAAAAAGATTTGAAAGTCGGGTCCAGTTCTGAGGATACAGGAACTGAGTGAAGCTATTTGAATTGCTTTCTAGCACAACAACAATGGGTTGCAGATGAACAACTAGTGTTCCAGGCAAAATAGGAATATCCAGGGTTCTTAGCGAAGGGCTGGAAAAGAATACTTAAAACACAGTGTAATATTTCAGTCTTTAAATAGGTTCAACTTTTATGTGAGTAAATGGGGTTCTATTCACATTTAACATAAGAGGCACCAGATACCTTAGTCCATAACATACCAATAAAGAAAGATTTCCTCAGGTAGCATTATGTGTAATTCTCAGTTCCTCTGATTTGTACAGGGATAAGATATATATGCAGAGAGCATAAAAAGGATCAAAAGAGAATCTAATACATTGCAGGTCTTAATATTTTTATGTTGTTGTTCCCCTGACAGATTAATGATTAAACTAACTGAAAGCATATTCAAATTGTACTTAATAGTCATGACTGGTGTATAACAGATGTTAGTCAGCACATTATTTTAATGTTTAAAGGTTTTTAAATTAAAATTCAAGGAACATAAAATCCTTGGGCTAAAAATACAAGTAGAAAGCTCACACAGTAGACATAAAAGTATTAGTCTTTGGCTCAACCTTCTCCCTTCCAGGAATTTACCCTAAAGTTACAGTTTCAGAAGCATACACATGAGATTATTCATCATAGCATTACTTATAATAATAAAATATCAGGAACTGAAGATATGATCAAATACAGAATATTGAATTTATAATTTGGTCAGCATAACAAAATAGTTATGCTATACTAAGAAAGCTATTTGTTGATAGAGTATTTCTATTTGTTGATAAGAGTAAAATTTTAATTGTATTGTACACACTTAACTAACAAATAATAAATTATAGAATGTATACTAAATCAATTTGATAAATATTTAGCTATTTTAAAAGTACATATAGAAGCCCTGCCTATTCAGCAGTTTAGAAACAAAGGAATTGTGTTAGCAATAAAAACATAATGGGTACCTTAGGTATTGATTATTGTCCCATAAACATAGTAAGATAATCTTTGTTGCTTTTTTTCTTTTTATATGTTTGTTTTTTTAGGCTACACAATGGTTGTTCAATGTAAATTCTTAGTTCTGAGATAAGGGATAACTCCTGATGTGGTTCTTGGGACCATGTGGTGTCTGAGGTCAAATTGACTTTGTACAAGACAAGCATCCTATTGACTGTACTATTGCTACAGCCTAGGAATCAGCTCTTTTGGGAGACATTGAATCATTTTTTGTTGAATAATGATACAATTAAAGTTTTAACTATAATGGTATCATAAGAAAAGAAAAAAACAGGAAGAATAAATGTTAAAAGGACTAGAACCAGTTTCTAAAAATACATATTGGGCAAGTCTATTTTTGGTATAGTATTTCTGAGAACAATAATAAAGTAGGCAGCATTAAAAATTATAAATTTTTATGTTCAATAGACATGCAAAAATGCTTCCAATGATGATGGTGATAGATAGGTAAATAGTTATTTTTAAAAAAGGATCTCTCACAACTTAAAAAGCTGTAACTGACAAAAAATAGCACAGATCTACCCTAATTTTTGACAATAAACCAGAACACTATTCTCTTCTCTCTCAGGTTCGAAGTGGTGGCGCAAGTGGTAGAGTGTTTGCTTAAGACAGACCATGGTTTGATTTCTCAGCATCCTATATGGCCACCAAGTCAGGAGCAATTTCTGAATGCATAGCCAGGAGAAACCCCTGAGCATCACCAAGTGTGGCCCAAAAAGCAAAAATAGATAAATAAATAAATAAAAGAGGATCTCTCTTTAGGAAGAAAAATATATGGATAAGAAGTAAACCCATATTTAGAGAATGCAACTTTTGAATAGTAATGTATATGGTATGTTAGAACAAACTCCACTTTGCAATTACAATAATAATTATCAGTTCATTATGTTACATCAGTGATATTAAAAGTGGACAATAGTAAATACTTTTATGAGAAACTATATGTTATTTAGTTTTGCTTGTTTGATTTTTGGTTTATAGGCCACAACCAGAGGCTCTCAGGGGGTTACTCCTGGCTCTGTGCTCAGAAATCACTGCTGGCAGACTCAGGATGTGATGCCGAGGATTGAACCTTGTTGGTCAAGTGCAAGACAAACACCCTACTCACTGTGCCCTCGCTCAGGCCTAATATTATATTCTGTGGAGAATATATGATTAGGGGAAATGTATGACAAAACAATTAGACTCAGTTCCAAGTTAAAAATATTCTATAAAAATGTACTACTTTTATCTATTTTAATGTGATAAAATAATAAAAGAATATACTATGATCTGGGTTAAAGATTTTGTTTCTCTTTTCTTTTTTTTTTTTCTGGCTTAATACTAGATCATTCTTTTTTTTTAATTATTTTTTATTTTTTAATCATAGTGGTTTACATGATATTCACAGTAATTTGTTTCTCTTTTCTAATGACATCATCATGAAATGTACATTCTTATCCTCAATTAGATGATAAAACTACTTAAAAATATTAAGATTGGGGCCCGGGAGATAGCATGGAGGTAAGGCGTCTGCCTTTCATGCAAAATGTCATCAGGTTCGAATCCCGGTGCCCCATATGGTCCCCTGTGCCTGGCAGGAGCAATTTCTGAGCATGGAGCCAGGAGTAACCCCTGAGCACTGTCTGGGTGTGACCCAAAAACCAAAAAACCAAAAAAACATATATATATATATATATATATTAAGATTCAGTGGAATAAAATGGAATAAAAAAGATGATTAGATATATCAATAATAAACTTTTTGAACTCAACAACTATGCTCTTTTCAACTGATATCCTTTAGTTAAATTGGAGGTTTTATATATTTTGAGCACTTTTAAACCACTGTTTGAATTTTTCATGACTGAGTAGAATGTCTCCTACAAATTGAACAGTCATTGGTGTCCTAAAAGAATCATATATTTGATCTAAAATAGGGGTAAGAAATAACACCAATAGCAGTGATAAAAGGTCATGTTAATGGACACGAGAGATTATCCAAGGAAAGAATGATCCTAAATAAACAGATTGATTTGAAGTTTAAGACAGTGGAGACTTTATTTCCCAAGATTGATCTAGATTATGCTGAGAATATTTGATCTTTGTTATATGTGAGGGTATTATAAGCATAAAATAATTATTTCTTTAGAACATTTAACTATGGAACTGTATTTACTCCAAGATTTGTAGATAAGGGGGGTCTAACAAGTTTTTGAAAGTGTTTTTTATTATTAACATGGATCTAATCCCAATAAATAATGTTGGTTCAAGTCAATATGAAAACAAATAAAAATGATATACATAAAGATTAATTTCAGCAATTAGATATCTCAAAAATATCTAACAAACCCCACAAGTGGACATATTGAATACAATGAATTTCAGTTCAATGTTCTTCTAGCAAAATCTCAACGATATACATTGGCAAATCAAGTTCATGGAGTATAGTATGCGGTGGATTTTAGAGTTTATTATGACAGAAAAGTATTTAGCCCTCTCTAGAATTTTCATGTGATGTGATCTAAAAATTCTCTGTTAAGATGTCATAAACAATATTCTTCAATAAAATAAATATTTGTTTATATGCAGTGATAGGAAGTTGTTATTTATTACTTTCTACTTTAGCTATCATCACCAAGATTCCTTTATTAACTAACATGAGCATGTATTTTAAATGATTAATAACTTTTCATTGATATTTTCAAGTAGTAAAAGTCATACTTATAACAACATAACTTGCCAGTATTAATGTTTATAATATGATTATATGAAATTCATATTATACATAATTTATTTCATGTAATATTTTACATGTCAGCTTTTATTTCAAACTTGATACTTTTAGAATACCAGGGAGAATCTTAGATTAAGAAAATTATAATGAGAGAAGGTTTTTCTAAGGATGAGTAGTAGGTTTTACACTTTCATATAAGATGTTTCTCAACCCTTCTTAAGAAAGGCCAAAGTGCTGATACAGAATGTTGATTCAGTTGCTGTGAAAGAAATTACTTAAAAGCCATTGAGATTGAGTGTAAAGTTAAAGGCAATTCACAGAAAATTGGGTTTTTAGGTATACTTCAGCAGACATTAGGAATTTTATTTTGATTTCCTCTAAAATAAATGAGTTAAATTTATAAGAAGGGCAGAGTGTCTTTCATCACTAAAATGAGATAAACTCCAATGACAGTAATAAGGGTCTGTTTCTTTGGCTTCCACCCAATCTTACTATACCCTCACTCTAACTCCAGTTTTCTCCAGATAACCAAGCACTCTTTGCTTACCACATCATTTTGACTCAGTCTTGGCATTTTAAATAGAAATCTGCATTGATTGCATAGTTTGAAATTTGTTAAATATTTTGCTTTTAAAATCTGGTAATGGGTATATTTCTATGAATAATCACTTTCATGTTGCTGTTCTGGCTTTGAGTTTCAGCAACAAATATTTGAGATCTGGCCTGAGTCCCTAAACACAACCAGGTGTGATCCTTGTACAAAAATTTCTGAACATCAATAGATGTGACTTCAAACCAAATAAAAATAATAATAAAAACAACAACAATAATAATATAAAAATAAATTAATAATACGATTTCTATCATATCTTAAAAATGTAATTGACATTTTATTTATATAAACAGATCACTGTAATGTATCATTGTAACTGTAATGTTGAATTAATTGAATTTATTTTCTAAGACAGTCATAAATTCACTGAGTAGTACCTATCCATATCTGTATATAATCTTTTTAAAAATTCTCTATAGTATTTTAATATATGATAGATATTTTTGAAGCTTTACCACAATCTTTGTTTTCTCTAACCCATCATTTTTTACTCCAACTCTTCTATTTTACTATTGTCTTTGAATCTAATAAGGGAAGCAACTTGATGAAACCAAGAAACCTATCACTCAATTGATTCATTCAATGATTATTTGCTGAATAACTTTGATTCATTATGTAAAACTTTATACATCTGCTTTCCTGTCTGCAGATTGGATATTAAAACAAAACTTCCCATGTGTCAGAGTTCGTACATTAGGTTTTATACTCTTGCTTTGCATGCAGCAAATCTGAATTTCAATCCCAACACCCTAAATGGTACTTTCTGCATATTAAGATTGTTCCCTGAGCACAGAACAAGGATTAAATCCTTAGTATTGATGGGTTTGCTCCCCCATAAAGCACAAAATATATTTCTTTCATTATTTTTAAGGGTTGATCGTACAACTATATTTCATATACTTAATAAAATTTGCCAAGGCTATTATTAATGCATAGTAAATAATTATTGTTAGACCGTATCTTTTGCAATGGAAAAGAATGGAAGAGGAACAATTTTGGTTCCCATATGGAGATGAGAATTTCTCAATTTGAGACATTATGTAGCAGAAGGTTAATCTGGAGTAAGAAGCGAACACTAGCTTGGTACGACATAAATTATTGCACAAGTAAATTAAATGTCTCTTTTTTCTTAGCATGTGACAGTTCAATTCATGGTTATTGGCAAGTGTGGACAATTCATTTCCAACCAGTCTTTCAGAGATTAATGTTTCTGACATCTTCAAGAGATGATTAAAAAATCATCTTGGAGACCATTATTACCAAGGTCGTTTTTTTATTTCATCCTAGTTATTTAAAAGTTGGAATGTAGAATATGGAAATGAGTTCACCAATTAAACCATGGCCAGAAAATAATATTTCTCACTTATATTAGCCTTCCTATAAATTAAGGAGAGATCAAAGGTGTCATTGTATTTGTAGTTTTAAATGCCCATTCCCTTCCCAGATACAAAATTAAATTGTGTAAGTGGAACCAAAGTTTTGGTAGATGAAAATTTTTTTCTTAACAGGAGTCAGAAGAAAAGGATTAAAATTTATGAGTATCAGAAATATGCCCGTAAAATTAAGATTCATAAGCGTGTGATACTTGTTTATTACCGCTGAAAGAGGGCATAATTGAGAAGGGTCTGGCACTGAGATTTTTATGATTAGTGCTTTTAATTTATATTTAAAACGTTTTTTTGATTAAAGCACTGTGATTTACAGAGTTATTCATAGTTGAGGTTTAGACATACCTTGAAAGTTTCAGCAGCAATCACACCATCAGTGTCAACATGCACCAATGTCTCAGAGAGTCCATTCCATACTGTTCCATATCTGACTGTCCTCATAATCATCACATTTTTCAAGTTTGCTTCTTAAAGTTTGGGTAGGTGATATAATGTTTATTGACTCTGTGGTTTGAATATTTAGTTTTGTCCTTCCTTTTTTTTAATGAAAAAGGCCTGGCATTTTATTTTTAAAAAATCTATATATTTACTAAATGATCCAACATTTTTATAATTTCCTTCTTAATCAAATGAAATTAAGGTCTTCTTCCTCCACAAAAAGATGACACTGAATGTTCATTATACCTTTATTTAATATCAACATCAAAACGGTTTTGGACTTCCATATATAGGAGAATGACCTTTCTTTTGTTTTCTTTTTTTTTTTATATAAAATTGTGTTTCTTTTAAGTCCTGATTTTATGATTTCTTTATTTAAGCACAATGGTTACAAACATGTTCATAATTGGGTTTCAAGAATAAAATAGACATCCCCCCTTCACTAGTGCATCTTCCCACCACCATTGTTTCCCTACATCCAACCTCCCCCCCCCCCCAACTCCTACCTGTATTGAAGACAGACATTATATTTCTCTCTGTATTATTCTCATGGTAGCTGTTAGTGTGGTCATTTCTCTATATGCACTTACCATTCTTTGTGATAATTTGTTAACATAGAGGTCCTTTCAGCTCTCATCTGTGTTATTATATTGTCTTTTATTTTTCTTCAATTCCATATCTTAGTGAGACTACTCTGTGCTCATCTCTCTCACTTTGACTTATTTCACTCAATATAATAGTCTCTAAATCCATCCATATATAAGCAAATTATGTGACTTCATTTCTTCTATCAGCTGCATAGTATTCTACTGTATAAATGTACCACAGTTTCTTTAGCCACTTTATCTGTTGTTAGGCATCTGGGGTTTTACCCCAGATTCTGGCTATTGTAAAAATTGCTTCTATGAACATAGGAGTGAAGAGGGCATTATTGTATCGTGTTTTTTGAGCTTAGGATATATCTATAGGAGTGGTATTGCTGGAATATATGGGAACTCAATGTTCACTTTTGTTTGTTTGTTTGTTTTGGGGGAAGGCCACACCGTTTTATGCTCAGGAGATACTCCTGGCTATCTGTTCAGAAATCGCTCCTGGCTTGGGGTACCATATGGGTCGCCAGTGGGTTGAACCGTGGTCTATCCTAGGCTAGTGCTTGCAAGGCAGATGCCTTACTTCTAGTGGCACCACTCCAGCCCCTCATTGTCCACTTTTGAAAGGAATATCCACATTGTTTTCCAAAAAGGCTAGATGGCTTTTACACTAGGCATGAATGAGAGTTCCTTTCTCCCTGCATCCATGCCAACAGTGTTTGTTCTTGTTCTTTGTGATGTGTGCCACTCTCTTTAGTGTAAAGAGGTACCTCATTGTTGTTCAGATTTATATCTCCCTGATAATTAGTGATGTGGAGCACTTTTTTATGTGCCTGTTGGTCATTTGTATTTATTACTTGAGGAAATGTCTGTTCATTTTTTGATGGGGTTAGATGATTTTTTTTTAAGTTCTGTCAGTACCTTGTATATCTTCCAGTGGTCCTCAAACTACGGCCCGCGGGCCACATATTGTGTTTGTTCCCGTTTTGTTTCTTCACATCAAAATAAGATGTATGCAGTGTGCATAGGAATTTGTTCGTAATTTTTGTTTTTACTATAGTCTGGCCCTCCAATGGTCTGAGGGACAGTGAACTGGACACCTGTTCAAAAAGTTTGAGGACCCCTGTTAGACATTAGCCTCTTATCTGATGGGTGTTGTGTGAATAGTTTCTCCCATTCCATGGTGACCTTTTTACCCTAGTCACTATTTCTTTTAAAGTGCAGAAGCTTCTCAGTTTAATGTAATCTTATTTGTTTATCTCTGCTTCCACTTGTTTGGAAAGAGGTGTTTCTGCCTTGAAGATGCTCTTAGTTTAACTGTCATAGAGTGTTCTGCCTGCATTTTTCTTCTATATAACGGTTAGTTTTAGGTCTAATATCTTCCCTTTTTTGGATGTTTTGCTAGTGTTTTATCAATCTTGTTTATTTTTTCAAAGAAAAAACTCTTGCTTTCATTAATCTTTAGGTTATTTTTTTTTGAGTTCCCATTAATTGATTTAAGCTTAAGACTATTATTTATTCTGTATCCTTATTTTTAGATTATTTGTTGTTCACTTTCCAGTTTTATAAGCTGTGACATTAAGATATTTATATATCCCCCCTTCTTCCTTATGAATGTTAGCAAAGCCGTAAATATTGCTCTTAGTACAGATTTTGCTGTACTAAGATTATGGTTATTTGTGTCTTCATTCCTCTTTAGTACATGTACCTCATCCTAGGTTTCAGGATTTCTTGTTTCTAAGTTTTAATTATTGTACTGAGTGTCATTAAATCTTGAGAAATTGAAATGTAATTTAAAGGAGTGATGCATAGAGAAATGCTGAATGTTTTCCATTTAATATTTTCAATAGTTTTCTTTTTTGTATAAAAAAACTTTACTAAAAGTTTTTTTTAATAATTTTTAACGGGACAAATGTGAATTACAAATCTTTCACAGTTGTAACTAAGGTACATAATGACAGTGAATTAGGACCATTTTTATTACCAGTTTGACCTTCATCTGCCAAAAAAACACCAAAAAATAATAAAAATAAAAATACCTGTCACTATTGAGGAAATTAAAATGGTAACCAAATCCCAGGCCCAGATGGATTCACTAACAAATTATTTAAAACCTTTCTTTTTTTTTTTAAATTTTTTTGTTTTTCTTTTTGGGGCCACACCCTGTGACACTCAGAGCTTACTTCTGACTATGTGCTCAGAAATCACTCCTGACTTGGGGCATCATATAGGATGCTGAGGGATTGAACCGCTGTCTGTCCTGGGTCAGCCATGTGCAAGGCAAGCACTCTACTGCTGCTCCATTGCTCCAGCCCCTTTCAAACCTTTCAAGAGAAACTACTACCAGTTTTAGACTCAGAAAATTGAAGAAATAAAAACACTCCCAGATACTTTTAATGAAGCTAAGATCACCCTGATATGAAAACCAGACAAAGATGCCACAAAAATACATTACAATATTACATTCTTCAAAGAAGAGGATCAAACATTCCTGAAATACATTTGGAAAAATAAACACTCACAAATAGCTAAAGGAATTCTTAGGAGAAGGAAGATGGGAGGCATCACTTTTCCCAACATCAAATGAAAATATAAAGCCATAGTTGTAATATTGGAAGAATATTGGAATAAAGACAGACACTCAGATCAATGAAATAGACTTGAGTATTCAGAGCCAGATGTAAGTTCTAGGCCAAACTTGGTGTGATCCGAGCTCAACACATCTCTAAAAAGAGAGATAAATACTTTGTGCCCTCATGGAAATTAGAAGTTAACAATCAACAATCATACAAAGGTAAGGATTATGTTAATAAATTTATTAAATGTATTAAAAGAGAGAGAAAGGAAAATTAGTAGAAATAATGAGATAAATGATTCGAATAAGAAATAGAGAGAAATAGAAGACGAAGCAACTCCAACTCAGAATTGGAGAAGGTTCTAACAATAAAGTGTTCTTTTCTTTTTTTCATGTAATAGAGAAAATATGATCATTTTTATAAATAACTGGCAGGAGAATGTGAATAATCTGGGTATAGAAGCATTTTGGGGGAAAGTTAAGAAGGAAACTTATGT
Source organism: Crocidura indochinensis (assembly GCA_004027635.1). Taxonomy (NCBI): domain Eukaryota; kingdom Metazoa; phylum Chordata; class Mammalia; order Eulipotyphla; family Soricidae; genus Crocidura; species Crocidura indochinensis. The sequence continues at coordinate 13,456 of PVKC010010441.1, read as the reverse complement.
TTTCATAATAATATCAACTGCGACTGCCAGGACTCTACTATACATACTGGTTAGTTGATGAAAAATGTACAAGACCGTCTTTAAGAACATAACCCAATAGGAACATAAACTAGATAGAAGCATATTGTTCTGAAGTAAAAAGACTCATATTTAATTTCTTGCCATTTCTATAGAATTGAAGAAAGAGGATGCACTTTCATATACCATATTTTCCAGCATATAAGAACGACTTTTGAAACAAAAAAAGTCAACCGAAAATCGGGGGTCATCTTATACGCCAAGTATATCCCGAAAAATGTTTCAATATGCCGCTAAACGAAAATTGTCTGAATATTGCCACAAAACGAATTTTCCAACTCGATCCTGTACCAATCACTGCAAGGCTGCTCGGACTGCCTCAATTAGACAATGTTCTGGACCCGAATCTACACTGTCAAAAGCCTGCTCAGATTGGCCAGAGTCAGAGAGGAAGTCTATTACAGTAGAACCTTTGAACCTTTGCTTGTTGTGATAGACTCGCTGTGGTACATACAGTTGCAGCACAGGAACGTTCTGTCTGATACAGCGAATATAGGCCTGAACCTGTGCTTTAACTGCAAAATTAGGGGGATCATCTTATACACCGGAAAATACGGTAATTAGTAAATAACTATATATTCACTCATTGAAAAAATATTTATTTTATCTCAGATATTTAAAGAAAAAATACTCAAAAGAGAAAAAGAATATATTATTTTTGTAATACACACAAGGACCTCAAGATTCATAATAAAATTAATCCATAATAGCATGCTACATAAAAATTTAGCCAATAAATAAATAAATACTAAAATAAATAAATAAATAAATAACTAAAATAAACAAATACTAAAATGACATCTGGATGATGAGAATCACCAGAGTGCATTCTGGGAGGCATGTTTAGCTTTTCTTATGGGCTGGAAGCTTTTTTTGTTTTTTTGTTTTTTTGTTTGTTTTGTTTTTTGTTTTTGGGTCACACCGGGCAGTGCTCAGGGATTGGTTACTCCTGGCTCCATGTTCAAAAATTGCTCCTGGCAGGCACGAGGAACCATATGGGGCACCGGGATTCGAACCGATGACCTTTTGCATGAAAGGCAAACGCCTTACCTCCATGCTATCTCCCGGGCCCCTGGAAGATTATTTTTAACAATGATGGAACACTTGTAACTGGAGGCAGAGCGATAGCACAGAGTTAAGGCGTTTGCCTTGCACTTGACCAACACACGACTGAAGATGGTTCTAATCCCGGCATCCCATAAATTCCCCTGTGCCTACCAGGGACGATTTCTAAGCACAGAGCCAGGAGTAATGCCTGACGTCACTGGGTGTGACCCCTACGCCAAATTAAATAAAAAAGAACACCTGTAACTGTAAAAACTATGATTAAATGTATTTATTTTTGTTGGCTTTGGGAAGGGTTCTATTATGTTTTTATGGTTTTGTTTTCTTTTTTTTTTTGTCCCCAATTTCCAATCCAGACCAGGCAAGGATCTGGGTTGAAGTGTATATAGGGTGAGTTTACTGTACCTCCTTTTTCTATACAGTCTGTGTGAGGAACACAGCCTGTGGTAAGAATTGGGAGGCCTTATTTTTTTTTCTCTTTTTTTTTTTAATTTAAGCGTTTTGATTACATATGTGTTTGTGGTGTTTTCTTAATCTCTCATTCTCTCCAATATATATGAAACCTCTAACAATAGAGGTTATTGTAATAAGTTGCTTTCCTTAGTTCCCAAGTCTTTTATACAATTATCTTATTTGATAACACGGAGAAAAAAGTTTCTAGTCAAGAAGGAGCTTTTATACTAATGTATTCAAATTATTGTTGGTAATATTATTCCAATGAAGTCCAAATTTCTGACAGCTGGAATTTATTAGTCAAACTCTAAGCCTAAGGTAACTGTGAAAACCACCTAAATTAAAAACCATAATCAGAAGACTATCAACATTCAATACAATTGTTTTAAAACATGAGCTACAGTACGAGTATTCTATGTCTGATATATTTTTTTCCTCTGTATTATTCAGGCTATGTTACATTGCTTGACCTGCCTGCATATAATGACTAAATAGCAAAATTATTTTGATTAAATGGGGGGCAAAGAGTTTTATATAATTGCTTGGATTTTGGAACTTTGGTGACTTATAAATATTTAAAAGATAAGTAATTTAACAATTTCAATATAAATGGATAAGACCTTGGCAAATCAATTAACCTGTGAGAATTCTGTTTTGAATAAAGGAGCTATTTTTGTTGGCAATCATGTAACCATTGTAATTAGAAAGCACTTGCCACCTCTTTTAATTATTCATGCAAAAATCATTATCATTTTGTGTATAAAGGCTAGCTTGACCATTTTATCTGTTAGCATATAAAGAAAAATATAGGTAAAATAATTTGATGTAAAATCCATGACACCAACGTGACTTCAGAAACAAGTATCTTAACTTCAGTTTAACATATTCAGTTAATCTTAACTTGAGAAATAAGAAATTTAGCATTTTAAAATTGAATGAATTTTTGACATCAATTTTTCAGGTTGCAATAGAAGGTTTAGATTCCAGAGTTCATATTTATGTCATTACTACCTTGTCCAATGGTAATAAATGTAAAAAAATACTGTGCATTTTGGCAATATTGCACTATACTATATTGTTCCTTAGAGAAATTACAATGAATAATTTGTTTATCATGTTTTCACCTGTAATAAAGTACCCTGAATGCCCCCATATCATTTCAGAATCTTATTATAGAACATCATCACTCAGTTTAATATATTTAACTTCATTATGAATGAAATCTGATAGTTATTCTTAATATACAATTTGTAATTCAGGCAAAAAGGCATAATGATAATATTGTTTGATGGGATGCCAGAGTCTTTGGAGAGGATCCTCAAAGGTTAAAGCACATGCTATTTTAAGTCATAAGCCAAATTTATATTTTCCTGAAGGTTTCCTAACATTAATATGGCTCATAAGTAAAAATTTTATTAAATATATTCATCCACTCATATTCTTGCAGCGTGTGAAGGCACTAAGAGAAATGGTTTTCTTCCTTTGGGTATATGTAGTATAACATATAAACTCAGGAATATAATGTAATCATTCTGGTACATTTAGCTATGTTATTTCAGATTCAGAAACAAGTCAGTGTTAATGTGTGTTTGAAACAATTTTAAACCATGAATATTTTTCACTTAATTCTATTACATTAAATACATTATCTTACAGAATGACCATATATGTGTAAACATTAAAGAGACTTATAAATTGGGAACCTTATATATTCACATAATAGAACTTATTTCAAGCTAATTCTTCAAAGTTTTTAAAATTTCTTTCAATATTTTTATGAAAGCATATAATTAACAATGTATCTGCATTTCAAGGAAGAAAATAAGCAATGCACAAATCCAAATATTTAAACATATCTTTAAATACTAGGAGTTTGTGATTACAGTGAAAGGTGACAGTTTTACTCAAAAGTATAAATAGCATAAGAAAATCGGGAAGGGATAATTTTTATTGAAGTAGCTGATAATCATTTATTTATAATTCATATATAAAATACACAATAATGTTACCAAAAACTTTATTTAGTTGGACAGATAATATAAATATCTGATATTATCAGCATAAGAGTTATGCCTTTTACATTATTTTGTTCTTTGATTAAAATATTAGTCAAATGTTCACAAGGCATTTCCATAATTAGCTTAAAGAGTAGCCTCAATTATAAAGTACTAATTAAGTATTGAGTATAATTCAAAAAAGTCACTGATAGTTAATTAAGAGAAGAGTTCTCGGGGCCAGTGAGGTGGTGCTAGAAGTAAGGTGCCTGCTTTGCAAGCACTAACCAAGGAAGGACCGTAGTTAATCCCCCAGCATCCCATATGGTACCCCCAAGCCAGGGGCAATTTCTGAGCGCTTAGCCAGGAGTAACCCCTGAACATCAAATGGGTGTGTCCTCCCCCCCAAAAAAGGAGAAGAATTTTCAGACATAAATGAAAATATATGACATATAATTGTACTGAGAGAATATGCTATGTGTTTTGTTTTTTTTCTTTGCAACTTGACATTTGCCAAACAATTTCATAAGCTTGACTAAAATAAAAGCTTTACTGATCATGTTTCCCTAACTCTGAGCAAGACTATTTAGAATTTCAAAGACAATTGAATAAAATACAAATTGTCTAATTAGGGAGAAAGACGTTAATTAATGATTATAGAATGTGAATTATAATTTAATATTGAGACCCACCTTAAAACATTTTGTCTAAAATACTTATCAAGTGATTGTCAATATTAATTTTCCTCCTTTTACTTTTCTTTCATTATTAACCTAATTGTTGAAATTGAAGTAATTTTTGTCTTAATCAATTTAGGAACTAAATAATCTAAATAGCATTTTTGATATTTACTATTAGGTATTTTACAGTACTAACCCTTTTTTAGTTTTAATTTTTAGCTTAGACAATACTATTGTCTACAAACTATTATTAGGGTTCTACATATATAATATTCTAGCACTACACTCTCCAAGGTGTGGCATTTACCTCTATCATTTTCCAACATCCATCCCTCATTCTTTGTAATAAATGTACAACTGAAGACAAATACTTATTTTCTGTTGACTTGGGACATCTGTTATTCACCTGCTATATTTATGCTCTGCATTTGAAAATCATCTTTCTGTGTCTGTCCCTCTCTTTCTGGCTAAAATTTCTTAGTATAATATTATTCTATTTCCATTCATGCAGCAGCAAATCGTATGATTCCATTATTTTATATAGAGTGACATTTCACTGTAGATATGTACTGTATTTTCTATATTATGTCACCTGTATTTGAACATTTAGACTATTTTCAGATTTGGGCTATTGCGAATAGTCCTGAACATACTACTTTTCTGAGTAATCTTTTTTAGCTCTGGAAGTACATGCCCAGAAGTAGAATTGCTGGTTAATATGGAAGTTCAAATTCTAGTGTTTTTAAAATTACCATATTGTTCTCCAAATAGGTTGAGCTAGTTGATTATTCCAACAACAGTGAGGATCCCTTTTTGACCACATTTATAACAATACTTGCTTGAATTTTTGTGTTATGTTAGTATCAATGGTTTTGATATATACCCTATTGTTTTGATTTGCATTTCCAAGAGAAATGACACATCATTTGTCATTTATCATCTATTTGGGGTACATTTGTATGTCTTCATTGAACAAGACATTTCATTTTCCTAAGGCCCCTTACTTTTTCTAGTAGTGCATTATTTGTCTTGAATATCAACCCTTTATGCAATGAGGTATGGGCAAATATCCTCATCTAATCTGTGTGTCATATGCTTCTTAATTTGAAGCATCTTTTATTCCCATTTGTTAGTTTGTTTCAGTTTGCTTGGACAATGGCTGAATCATTGAAAATTCCTTTAGCTTTAATGTCTAGACACCTTTTTTTTTTGGCCATACCTGATGATGCTCAGAGGTTACTCCTGGCTGTGCACTCAGAAATCTCTCCTGGCTTTGGGACTATGTGGAATGCAGGGAGAAGAACCACAGTCCATCCTGTGTTTGTAATTTACAGATTTAGGTCTGTAGCAAGGTATTTATTTCATTTTGATTTGACATTTTTGCATTTTTTCATGATATTAACAGTTTCCCAGCACCATTTTCTAAAGAGGCTTTTCTTGATCCATTTTATGTATTTTCTTCTCCTTTATTAAAGATTAACTATTGATATACATGGTAAACTTTTGCTTCACTCTTTTTTCCATTCTGTTGGTCTGAGAGTCTATCTATATTATATTACTACAACTAGTTGAGGTATTCATTTGATTAAGAGCCATTCGATGCACATTGCCACATCTAATTATCCCAATAATGTAATAAATCATCAAACTAACTTTAAAATTCATTAATGACAATAACGTTATAAACAGAATTACTGGGTACCCAGAGCAAAAGTAAAGCCATAGGGCTTGATAGCCTTGCATACAGCTAGCTGATAAGGTTCTAAACCTGGCCTCTTAAGTGGCTCCCCAAAGTTTACCAAGAGATTTTCCTGAGCATAGAAACAGGAATAAGTCCTGAATAATACCAGTCATGGCACCAAAACAAAGCAAAAATAAAAAATAGATGGTCAAAGCATTAACACCAGGTAGGGTTTTTGCTTTGCACAAGGCTGAATCAGGAGTGAACTTTGAGCGTAGAGCCCTTAGTACCAAGCACCATTGGATGGTTCAAAAACAACAAGAATACAAGAATAACAAAACATATGAAACACAGCAAAATTAACAGGAGAAAGATAAGATGAATCAAATGATGATAGATATTTATGAAAAACTATGACTGAGACAGCCCTAATCAAAATGCCAGTATATTTTCTCTAGATATTTAAAACAATAAATTTTGCTTTCCTACATTTGTTAAATGTCATATGGATATAGAGATATTAAATATACAGGAGGAGAAGAACCACTAGGCACATAGTAATTTAGAAATAAATAAATGTTCTTTATAATTGAAATGATTATCCATTTAGAAAGATCTAATATCCTTTTCTTAAATCTATAGAAATAATGAATGTATTTAGTTATCTAACTGAATGCAAGATTAATATAAGAAAATCAGTTCCAGTGTCAGAGAGATAATGCAGCTTTTGAGGTATCTGACTCTCTGTAGAACCACGTCTGATCTTCAACACCCATTTGGTTCTCCAAATGATAGGCATGACCCTCGAGTACAGAGTGAGGAGAAAGCAGTGTATAAAACTAGATACAACTCTCTTAGGAGAAGTAAGAAACATAAAACTAATATACTCTTTTTAATTGATAATTTTTATTTTAATCATAGTAGCTTACATATGGTTGACAATCATATTTTAGGTACAAATTAACATAAAATCAGGGGAACTCCCATCACCAAATAGTCCTCCCTCCACCTCCGTTCCCATCCTACTTCCCTTTTCCTCTCCCCTACCCATACTCTTAATAGCAAAAAAGAAAAATACTATGGTTGTATATTATGTAATTCAATATGAAAGCTTATTGTATTCCTACATAAATATAAATCCCCAAAGAATATGTAAAATGCTATTACGGAAATGAATTTAAACATGACTCTAACATTCAATATTTATATATATAAATATTTAAACTCTAGTTTTTGGTTTTAATTTTGTTTTGTTTTGGGGCCACAGCTGGTATGTTCAGAGCTTACCCCAAGTTTGATCCCCCCAATACCACACTCAATTCCCTTCACATTAATCACTAGGTTTCTCCTGAGCATAAAGGCAGTATAATAGCCCTGAGGACCACCAGCCTTAACTCTTCAGAATAGAAATTGTTATAATCTGTGAGTGCAGCATTTATTCCCTCCTCATAACAACTGTGATGAGGATTTGTGAAATACTGATAAGAAATTGCACCATAATGTATTCATTTGCATAAAATTATTTTTATATAGCATTATTGTATAAATTCTTGCATTACTCATTTTCTTGTCACTAATTTTGCGTTGTTTCTACAATAACTTTAATCTTTGATATCATTACCATAACATATCCAATAAAGAATCTTTTAAGTAATTTTTAAAATTTTCTTAGATCAATCATATAATATGCTTTAACAATACAAAATATAACATCTTCAGCATGTGTTTGTTAGAATTTAATTTATTAATTAATTGAAAATTATCTTAAGCCAATGTTGGTAATTTTACTGCACGAATTATACAAATATTTGTGTATAGGCTTGAAATAATACAGAACGTAGGGTGCTTACCTTTCATGTTGCCAATAATGTTTGATCCTTAGCATCCCATATAGCTTCTTAAGCACTAATTGGAGTAAATCCTGAGTTGGGAGCCAGTTGTAACACCTGCACATCATTATGTGTGCCCCCAAGCCCCTCCCTCAAAATTATTGTACTTTTTCCTCTCAAGCATTTTATCAATGTAAATGATTTTACAGTAACAGTATTGTAGTTCTACAATATTTTGCACTTGATTAAAAACATTGCATTTATTCTCAAAATAGTATTACTATTCTATTTTATTATTATAATATTAAATTTCATGGACTGCTACATACACACCAGAAGTTTTCCTGAAATTCTCTGGAAGCAATATTAGTTGGTGTGAACATGATAGATTATATTAAAAAGTCACTGTTAAGGATTTTTTTCAACAAGAAAAAGATAGGTTTTGTTTTAACTTGCTTTTCCATTTGAACTGTTTAAATTATTGAATTCAGAATTCAGTTTTTACCAATTTAATTTTTATTAAAGATTTGTAATCCTGTGCCTGAGTAATAGAACAGTAGGAAGGGTGTTCGTTTTGCATGCAGTCAACCTGGGTCTGATCTCTATTCATCCCACAAGGTCCCTGGAGCACCACTAGGAGTAATTCCTGAGCACAGAGTTGTGAGTAATGCCAGAGTATCAATAGGTAGGGCCCCAACACACACACACACACACACACACACACACACACACACATCTGAATGCTTAGAATCCAGAATCTTTAAATATAAGAACCTGATACCAAGAATAGCTACAGTGTGAAAAAGTTTCACAGGGACCACGGAGAATGACTCGGGTTGGACAGACTGGTATGCCTGGAACCCAGAGTTGGTCTTATGCCAATAAACTCCTAGAGTGAGGCCTTCTTGTAATCAGGCCAAATTTTTTTTCCATTTTCCCCATATTTTGGGGGGCCTATATACACAATGATTATTGCCACTATCACACCTTTACTATATATTTTTATTTTTATCCTTTAAGGGAAAAAATCAATTTACTGAACTTAAAAACAAATAACTGTAGTAGAATGCCTGTCACAAATACAGGCAGGGGATGGGAAGGAGTAGGGGGGAATGTTACACTGGTGAAAGGGGCTGTTCTGTTTGTGACTATAACCCAACTATGATCGTATTACTTAAATAAAAAATATATTTAAAAAAACATAATTCTCTAAAAGGTTAAGTATCTATGAAACAACAAAAAAGAAAGATTTATTTATTGAAAGCTATAAATCACTAAGAGAAGAAAGCAAGGAAAATACAAGATGATAGAAAATATTTAATGTACAAAGATATGAGTAATTGTTAAAATTAATTATCCTACCCAAAACACTGTAAAAAAAGAGCAAAAAATAAAAAGGCATATCTAAATATTTCCTTAAAAATAAATATTTTAACTTTTTAATTTAATTAATTTTAATGTAATTTAAGTTTTAAATATAGTTTTTTAACTAGAAAGTACAATTTAAAACTTTGAAAAATATTGATAGAACCCAGATTTTACTATACTTGAGCATAAATCCAGTTCTTTATGTCTACTATTTTGTTTTTTTGTTAAAATGAAATTCAAGAGCACTGTCTGTTTTATGCAACTAATTTCAAGTGTCAGCTGAAAGACCTACACAGAAATTGTCATTTACTAGCTTTCTTATCAAGTCAGTAATGTGGTAAGACTGGTGTACTAATAATGAAGTTTTAATTAGCTCTCAAAAACATGGAAAGCTTATTTAAGACCTCCAAATTGAATGGTGCATGCTTAGCTAGAAGGCATGAATGCATCCCAAACATATCAAAATAACTGTCAAATATATTGCATGCAAATTATGAGATAATAGCTAGAAGGCTTGTCATCTATCTTAGCACCATGTGTATTACATATATGGGAAATTCTTTCCTATATTTAAATGATGGTTCTGAGAATAGAGTCTTTTTATTTTATCATATAGGACAGATAGTAAAATAGTTCAATGCATCTGTTTAAGGACATGTCAGGGGAAAAGGCACTTTAACAAAATGTGAGTTATCTTTATTTTAAAGGGGAACATTTTATATTCAAAGCTATTGCAATATATCACATATTTTACTTTTAAATACTTAGTTTGGACCCCGTATGAGAAACTGTGCCTATTTTTGCTTTCCAGAACTCTCATTCTGACACTTGGGTTAACTAGAGGATAAGAATACATACCAATAATTGATTTAAAATACCACCACTGAAGAATTTTTTTTTCTAATTTGGGTCCACATTTATTATCTTAGTAAAGCTGTCAGATTTCTTTGGACTTCGTTTTCTATTCATCACTCTCTATTCATAGTACATAATAGTTGGTTTTAAAAAATAATACTATCAACATTGCAGTTGATAATATGTTTGCCTGGCATATTACTAAACCAGGTTCAATTGCCAGCACTTTCTATCTCTTCCCTTGACCACTGCCAGGAACCCAGTCAGGATTAAACTTTCAATACTTTTAGGTGTGCTCCAAAAAGCCAAAAATAAATAAAGAAGAAAATGATTTTGATGCTGAGAACAGATGAACAAGTTGTTGTTTGTAATAATAATAAAAAATAAATAAATGGGGCCGGAGTGATAGCACAGCAGAAGGGCTTTTGCCTTGTACACGGCTGACCTAGGACAGATCTGGGTTCGATTCCCAGCATCCCATCTGGTCAGGAGCGATTTCTGAGCACGTAGCCAGGAGTAATCCCTGAACATCACCAAATATGGCCCCAAACCAAAATAAATAAATAAATAAATAAGCATCTGTAACATTGTGTAGTTAATGTTTACTTCCTTTCAAGCCATTTTCTTTGCAGACCTGGACTGGCTCATAAAGCATACTGCATTTCATTGTTGCTTCCATGGATGTTTGGTGAATGAGTTCCGACAATGATGAAGCAGTTAACCACTATTCTGTGATAGTTTGTGACACATAGAGGTTAATATGCAGTTAAGAGGATGCTCAATGTTGATTTGTGGGTCAGACATGAGATTTAAAATATTTGAATTATGTAAGAAACTGGGTGACAGTATGGAAGGTAAGGCACTGTCTTACAGTTTACTATGGTGGCAGCCATCTTGATTTAAATTTATCAACCACATATTGGTCTTCTGATATCTATAAGGTATTAGACATCAATAGAGTATGGATTTTCCTAGAAAGCCAGGAAAATATAAAGTGTAGCTCAAATAAAAAGATACAGAAAAAGAGTGAGAGTATAAAGAGAGAGATTTTGAAGATTTTTTAGTGGAAAGAATGATTTACAATATCAAGATTAGGAAACTATACCAAATTAAGTTGAAGATTTTTAAAAATTAATGGCACTCATTTTAGGAAACTAAATCAGGAAAAATATAATTTTTGATAAAACATCAATTTAGGGGCTGTAGTGGTAACACAGTGGTAGGGTGCTTGCTTTCCATGCAACTGACCCAGGACAAATGTGGATTTGATCCCCTCATCCCACATAAGCCAGGAGTGATTTCTGAACACAGAGTCAGGAGCAATCCCTAAGCGCCACCAGATATGGCCCAAAAAAACAAAAACAAACAAAAGAAAACATAAATTCAATGCATAAAAACATTGGCCACTTAGAAATTTTAGAGAGAATTAGAGGAATATGGGCATACCAAGGCTAGAGTCTAAATATTGACAGTAACTTGGAGCAATTAGAGGACTTAATTAATTAGTTCAGTGAAATAACTTTCAGTAGGTAAATATGGCATAATTAAATTAGGACTTCGCATTAAAAATAAAGCATTTTTATTATTGCAAGATTTTGTTAAAAATAGAAACTTTGGGGCCCGGGAGGTAGCATGAAGGTAAGGCGTTTGCCTTTCATGCAAAAGGTCATTAGTTCGAATCCCGACCATATGGTCGCCCGTGCCTGCCAGGAGCAATTTCTGAGCATGGAGCCAGGAGTAACCCCTGAGCACTGCCGGGTGTGACCCAAAAACCAAAAAAAAAAAAAAATTAGAAACTTAGGGGTTGGAGAAATAGCATAGCGGTAGGGCGTTTGCCATGTATGTACGTGATCCAAGACTGACAGTGGTTCAATCACATCATCTCTTTTTTTAATTTTATTTTAACATATTGATTACATACATAATTGTGTTTGGGTTTCAGTCATGTAAAGAACACCACCCATCACCAGTGCAACGTTCCCATCACCATTGTCCCAAATCTCCCTCCTCCCCACCCACCCCCTGCCTGTACTCTAGACAGGCTCTCCACCTCCCTCATACATTCACATTATTAGGACAGTTCAAACTGTAGTTATTTCTCTAACTAAACTCATTACTCTTTGTGGTGAGCTTCATGAGGTGAGCTGGAACTTCCAGCTCTTTTCTCTTTTGTGTCTGAAAATTATCATTATTGCAAGAATGACTTTCATTTTTCATAAAAAATATAGATGAGTGATATCATTCTGCATTTTTTCTCTCTATCTGACTTATTTCACTCAGAATGATGGATTCCATGTACATCCATGTGTAGGAAAATTTCATGACTTCATCTCTCCTGACAGCTGCATAATATTCCATTGTGTATATGTACCACAGTTTCTTTAGCCATTTCTATTGAAGGGCATCTAGATTTTTTTCCAGAGTCTTACTATGGTAAATAGGGCTGCAATGAATATATGTATAAGGAAGGGGTTTTTGTATTGTATTTTTGTGTTCCTAGGATATATTCCTAGGACTGGTGTAGCTGGATTGTATGGGAGCTCGATTTCCAGTTTCTGGAGGAATCTCCATAACACTTTCCATAAAGGTTGAACTAGATGGCATTCCCACCAGCAGTGGATAAGAGTTCCTTTCTCTCCACATCCTCGCCAACACTGTGTGTTCTCATTCTTTGTGATGTGTGCCATTCTCTGTGGTGTGAGGTGGTACCTCATAGTTGTTTTGATTTGCATCTCTCTGATGATTAGTGATGTGGAGCATTTTTTCATGTGTCTTTTGACCATTTGTATTTCTTCTTTGTCAAAGTGTCTGTCCATTTCTTCTCCCCATTTTTTGATGGAATTAGATTTTTTTTTCTTGTAAAGTTCTGTCAGTGCCTTGTATATTTTGGAAATTAGCCCCTTATCTGATGGATATTGGGTGAATAGTTTCTCCCACTCAGTGGGAGGCTCTTGTATCCTGGGGGCTATTTCCTTTGAGGTGCAGAAGCTTGCAGCTTAATATATTCGCATCTGTTAATCTCTGCTTTCACCTGCTTGGAGAGTGCATTTTCCTCCTTGAATATGATTGTAGTCTCAATGTCCTGGAGTGTTTTGCCTACGTGTTGTTCTATGTATTTTATGGTTTCAGGTCTGATATTAAGATCTTTCATCCATTTGGATTTCATCTTCGTACATGATGTTAGCTGGGGGTCTAATTCAAATTTTTGCAAGTGGCTAGCCAGTTGTGCCAACACCACATTTTGAAGAGGCTTTCTTTGCTCCATTTAGGATGTCTTGCTCCTTTATCGAAAATTAGGTGACTGTATGTCTGGGGAACAATTTCTGAATATTCAAGCCTATTCCACTGATCTGAGGGCCTTTCCTTATTCCAAAACCATGCTGTTTTGATAACCATTGCTTTTAGTAAAGATTGAAATTGGGTAAAGTAAATCCTCCCGTGTTCTTTCTCCCA
>PVKC010010440.1:0-25736 GCA_004027635.1 Crocidura indochinensis | reverse complement strand
GTTTTTTTTTAAAGCCAGATTAAATGTAGGGCAACTCAACATCTTCACTTAATACTACAATTCAATGTCTCTCATAAAAAAGATAATCACTACTAAGGCAATGATTATAAATGACAAATCAATGTAATAAGTACATTGAAAATGTGAAAATACTTAATGGTACAAATGTTGGAATCACTATTTCAAAAATAACTAGGCCCCAGATAGTCCAATGGCATCCCATACAATACTCCAAGCACTTCCAGGAATGAGCTATAAAAATCATTACATGAGTGCTAATGGTATCCAGAGACAACAGAGATAAGGATTAGGAAGAAAAGTTCATGGTGGAAAGTTTACCACAAAGACTAGAGTGAGTTAGATAAGTATCTACTATAAAAAGGGCATGTCTGGCACCTCTTCATTAACAATGGTGCAAGCCACAGTGTTAAAAAAAGAAAAGAGAGGGAGGGAGGGAAGGAGGAAGGGAGGGAAGTAAAATGCCTTCCCCAAAAGCAGGCAGGGGTCCTTAGGCTAGGTGAATAGACCTATCACTATTGAGGAAATTAAAATGGCCATCAGAAGGCTTCCCAAAAACAAAAGCCCAGGCCCAGATGGATTAGCTAGTTAACAAACCTTTAAAGAAACCCTACTGCCAATTCCTTCCCAGCTTTTACAGAAAATTGAAGAAACAGAAACATTCCCAAAGAGTTTCTATGAAGACAACATCATTCTGATACCAAAATCAAACATCTCTCTCTCACTCTCTCTCTCTCTCTCTCTCTCTCTCTCTCTCTCTCTCTCTCTCTCTCTCTCTCTCTCTCTCTCTCTCTCTCTCTCTCTCTCTCTCTCTCTCTCTCTCTCTCTCTCTCTCTCTCTCTCTCTCTCTCCAGGCACAGGCAGATATCCCTGATGAGCACAGCTGCAAAGATCCTTAACCAAATACTAGAAAGTAGAATCTTACAATGCATCAACATGATCATAAACCATGACCAAGTAGGATTCATCCCAGAGATACAAGTCAATCAACATAATACACCATATCAATAAAAGAAGAAAATAAATGTTATGTAATTATATAGATAGATGCTGAGAAAGCATTTGTTTAGACACAGCATCCATTCATGATTTAAAAATAAACAAAAAGCTCTACAAAACAGAAATTGAAGGAACTTTTTTTCTCAATATAGTCAAAGCCATTAAATACAAGCCTACAGTAAATACTATACTCAATGGGAAAAAACGTAAAGCCTTTCCTCTAAACAGGGGTCTCAAACTCAATTTACCTGCTGGCCACAGGAGGCAAAATCGGGGTGATCCTTAAGTGCAAAGTCAGTAGTAAGCCTTGAACATTGGGGGTGTGTGACCCAAACAACTAAAACAAAACAAAACAAAAAAAGATTCCTCTAGGGCAGGGCCACAAAATGTTGTATGAAGGACTGGAGCGATAACATGAGGTTTGCTTTGCATATGGCCAACCTGGGTTTGATTCCTGGCATACCATTTGTTCCCCTGAGCGTGAAGAAGTGATTTTTGAGCACAGAATCCAGAGTTTGTTTTTGGGTCACACCCACCTGAACATCAGTGGTCAAGGTCTATTTGCAGATGATATGATACTATATTTAGAAAATTCTAAAGACTCTACAAAATTTCTAGAAATAATTGATTTTTACAGTAAAGTAACAAGCTACAAAATCAATATGCAAAAGCCCATTGCTTTCCTATTTACAAATAATGAAAGAGAAGAACAAAATACTATAAAACAATTTCACTCACAATTGTACTTCAGAAAAATCATGTACCACAGTCAACTTAACTAAAAAGATTAAAGACCTATACAAAGAAAACCACAAAACACTATTTCAAGAAATAATAGAGAGGGGCCAGAGAGATAGCATGAAGGTAAGGCATGGAAGGTAAGACCTTCTGCCTTGAGTGCAGAAGGTCGGTGGTTCAAATCCCAGCATCCCATATGGTCCCCTGAGCCTGCCAGGAGTGGTTTCTGATCCAGGAGTAACCCCTGAGTGCTGCTGGGTATGTCTCAAAAATAAATAAAGAAAGAAATAATAGAGAAAATGGAAACACATTCCCTGCTCATAGATTGGTAAATTGGGAGGATTAACATCATAAAAAAATGTCAATACTAGGGCCAGAGCAATGGCGCAGTGGTAGGTTGTTTGCCTTGCACACGGCTGACCCAAGATGGACCACGGTTAGAACCCCCAACTCCCAAGCCAGGGGTGATTTCTGAGCACATAGCCAGGAGTAACCCCTGAGCATCACCAGGTGTGCCCTCCCCAAATACCAATGCTATGCCAAAGGATTGTATAGATTAAATGCAGTTCTTATAAGGATACCCATAAAGATTTTCAAAGAAATAGATCAAACACTTCTGAAATTCATATGGAACAATAAACATCCATAGATAACTAAAGTAATCCTATGGAAAAAGAAGATGGAAGGCATCACTTTCCCCAACTTTAAACTGTACTATAAATCAGTAGTATTAAAACAGCATGGTATTGGAATAAAGACAGACTCTGAGATCAATGAACAGAATTGACTATTCTGAGACATATCTCTAGGTATATAAGTTAATTTTTTATAAAAGAAAAAAATGAAACGAGTAAGGAAAGCTTCTTCACAAGTGGTGTTAGGAAAACTGGTCAGCTATGTGCAAGAAAATGTACTGAGACTTCTTTCTAATACCATGCACAAATATAAATCAAACTAGATTAAAGGCTTTCATATTAGACCTAAAGCCATAAGGCACATAGATGAAAACATAGGAAAAACTCTCCATGACATTAAAGATAAAATACCACTGACCAAGTAAATGAAAGCAAAGATACACAAATGAAAACACATTAAACTAAGAAGCTTCAGAATCTCAAAGAAATAATGACCAGGATATAAAGACCACCCACAGATTGGAAAAATTATTCACCCAATGGCTATCTGATAATGGGCTAATATCCAAGATATATAAGACACTGTACAAGTACCAAGAAAAAAAATCCAAACCAAACCAAAAGTTGTGAGAAGAGATGAACAGAAAAAGAAAAAATTTTAAATGATCAAAAGGCACATGAAAAAGTGCTCCACACTATTAATCATTAGGGAGATGCAAATCAAAACAATAATGAGGTATCATTTCATTATCATCTCATCTTACACCACAAAAACTGGCATATATTAAAAAAAAAAAAACAAGAACAACCAGTTCCTGCATGGATGCAGAGAGAAAGGGACTCTCTGGACTCACTGGTATGAATGCTGACTAATCCAGATTTTGGGGGAAACTAAAAATTGAATTTCCATTTGACCCAGAAAAAGCACTCCTGGGAATATGTCCCTCCCCGAAAAAAACACATTGCAGAAAATCCCTCTTTACTCCTGTTTTCATTGCAGCACTATTTATAATAGCCAGAATCTGGAAACAACCCAAGAGCCCAAAACCAGATTAAAGGATCAAGAAACTGTGGTACATCTACACAGTGGAATACTATGCAGCTGTTAGAAAAAATGAATTCATAAAAAAAATGAAATTTGCTTATACATGGATAGACATGGAGAGTATCAAGCTGAGTGAAATAGTCAGAGGGATGAGAACAGACATAAAATGATTGCATTCATCAGTGGGATATAAAAAAATACCCCACAGTATGAGAATAATTCTCAAAGACAAATAAAAACAATAGGGTGGGATGGGGGAAAGTGCAGTCAAAACAAAGAAAGGAACTCTGTGAGCAATATTTGGAAATGATCACTCTGTGCAAGAACTAAAAACTGAAAGGAGGTAAAATGATATACAGGATACCTCTTTAGTAACAGTTGCAAGGCACAGTCCCTAAAAATAAAAAGATAGAAAAAAGAGAGCAGGAGGGGAGAAAGATGGAAAGAGAGAGAGGGAGGGAGAGAGAGAGAAAGAGAGAGAGAGTTGTGTCTACTATAGAGGCAGGCTGGGGTAGACTATGAGGCACAATAGGCAAATTGGAGGAATTGGTGGCAGAAAATAACACTGGTAAAGGGATGGATTTTGGAGCATTGTAAAATTCAACTAATAACTTTTAACTCTGTATCATGATGATTTAATATAAAAATTTTATTATAAATGTTAATTTATAGTTAGGCTATTTCTTTTGTGTGTGTGTGTGTGTGTGTGTGTGTGTGGTTTTTGGGTCACACCCGGCAGTGCTCAGGGGTTACTCCTGGCTCTGTGCTCAGAAATTGCTCCTGGCAGGCATGGGGGACCATATGGGACGCCTGGATTCGAACAGATGACCTTCTGCATGAAAGGCAAACGCCTTACCTCCATGCTATCTCTCCGGCCCCTAGGCTATTTCTAATACATGCTCGTTTAAAGATAGACCGAGATTATCAGGTTACAAAAACTAGAGTACTTTCTCTACTTTCCCATGAACCTATAGACTTAAATTAGTAGTCTTTTCAAGCATTTATTGAAATCAGTGCTTCTTTTTTTTAATATAATTTTTATTTTAATCATATTGGCTTACATATTGTTGACAATCATGTTTTAGGTACAAATTCACATAAAATCAGGGGAACTCCCATCACCAAATAGTCCTCCCTCCTTCAAATAGTCCTCCCTCCACTTCCGTTCCCATCCTACTTCCCATATTCTCTCCCCTATCCCCCCCGCCCCCCCCCCCGGGGGGGGTTGCTAAAGCAAGTGGTTCCCTCTGTGCCTAGCTTACTACTTAGTGGTCTTACACCTGTTTGGTCATGGTTATCCCCTCCCCCCCCAATTGGGAGGCAGGAATAGTTAGTTCAAGTTATGTGGATTTGTTTGAAAAAGAGAAAATTAATAACCTGGAGAGAGATAAAAAATAGAAGAGAAAGAAAGGGGCCCAGGAGATAGCATGGAGGTAAGGTGTTTGCCTTTCATGCAAAAAGGTCATCGGTTCAAATCCCGGTACCCCATATGGTCCCCCGTGCCTGCAAGGAGCAATTTCTGAGCATGGAGCCAGGAGTAACCCCTGAGCACTGCCAGGTGTGACCCAAAAACAAAAAAAAAGAGAAATAAAAAAAAAACGAATAAATAAAAATAAATAAATAAATAAACAAAGGGATCAAATACTCCAGGAATGGGTGGGGTCCTTCTAGAGGCTTTCATTTTTGGTTTGAGAAACAGAGGAGAAAATGAAGGTGGCATAGAACAACTGTCTATAAAGAATCATGAGATGAAATATCCAGTGAACATTCAAAAAAAAAATTACCGTATTAAGGCCATGGTATTGAGATAGAAATGTGGCAGTACACATAAGCAAAGAAAAGAAGAAAATAAATAAATATAAATGGAGACATCCACTTCAATAGCCAAACCACAATAATGAAATCAACAAAAGATTGATAAGTAAATAATGATAAAAAAAAGATTGTTTTGTGCTTGTTTTTGTTTTTGTTTTTTCCCTCCTGCAGATGCACAGTAACTATTGGGGTCATTCGAAAAGGAATTTCCTTTGCCTAAGAGATACAGGGTTTCTCCTCCCTTGCCATATATAGTCACGGGATTAACTATAGATTCCTTTCAGGTTCATTTACTCTCCCCTTGGTGCTTTTGTATGGGAGATGAAATCAGTATTTCATATGCACTATGCCTCTGTTGTTAATCGGCATTATCAATTTACCAGTGGTCCTCAAACTACGGCCCATGGGCCACATATTGTATTTGTTCCCGTTTTGTTTCTTTACATCAAAATAATATGTATGCAGCGTGCATAGGAACTTGTTCATAATTTTTGTTTTTAGTATAGTCTGACCCTCCAATGGTCTGAGGGACAATGAACTGGGCCCCTGTTTAAAAAGTTTGAGGACCCCTGATTTAAGCTTATCAATTGACTGAATTTCATTAAATAATGAGTCTTACACTCAACAACAGCATATTGTATATATCAATGTGTATTTTTTTCAAGTAATATAAATTAGAGTAACTAAATAATCCCATATAGAATGAAATTACTTGAGGAGAAATGTGCAAAGAATAAGAAAATAATTTGATTAAGACTTGGAATCAACCGAGATGTCCAACAATAGACTTGAGAATCGTGAAGATGTGGTACATCTGTACAATGGAATACAACATAGTTGTAAGGAATGATGCAATTAGTAGCAATATGGATGAAACTGGAAGATAATATGTTAAATTAAGTAAGCCATAAGAAGGATAAATACAGAAAGACATCACTTCTATGTCATCTTTAGAACAACCACATGAAGAAATGTAATGGTTTAAATGGGAGTTGTCTTAAACACCCTTGACTCCAAAGTATCTCTAGGAGAAAAAACTAAAATTGAGTGGAAGAGGAGAAACACAAATATGAAAGTATGGGGGTCAATGATCTTAGATATATTGGTGATGTTAAAAAGGGACATAACTATATATCCAAGCCAAATTCAACAACAATGGAATAAAGTGACCCAAACTTTAACAATTTTTTTTAGTCACATCCTGTGGCATTCAGGAGTCACTCCTGAATCGCTCCTGGCTGGCTCAGGGCACCATATGGGATGCAGGGATTCAAACCACCATCTGTCCTGGATCAGCTGCCAGCAAGGCAAACATCCTACCACTGTGCTATCTCTCCGGCCCAAAATTTAACAAATCTATACTAAAAATGGGCCTGTTATACTGGCAGGCTGGAGGGCAGAGAAGGGGATGGTGAAATGTGATGCACTCTGGGAACATTGGTGGAGGGAGGTAGATACTGCTGGTGGGAATGGCCCTAATTTATTGCATGTCTGAAATCTGATTAACTTTGTAAATCATAATGGTTTCAATAAAATTAAATTAAAAAAAAAAGTAAAAAGCTTGAACTCCAATATTTACTTAATTTGTTTCAGAATTTCACTTGCAATCAGACACACACATAAGAAGTTAACTAACTCAGGTCCGCCCGCCATGGGGTTTCAAAAGCGATGAAAAAACAGAAGAATCTGATTCACACCTTGAGCCTGAAATTAAAAGAAAAGCAACACAGAAACGTCTGAATCATTCTGTGTCTGCTACTGTGTTTTCATCTTCCAAAAAGAGTTTAACTGATTTAGGGGATTTGCAAGGAAATTGCAGACAAGCCATAAGTTTGAATGAATCTCCTGGACCATTGTTGAGAGTGTCAATTCATCAAAATTGTGGAGGACAGAAGTCACAAAACACAGGATTACTACCCAGGAAGTTTTATGGTAACAGTGTGGGAAAGGTTCCACTTGATATCATTGTGAAATGTGATGATGGTAGTCAAAATTATTTACAGTCTAATGGAAAAGTACTTTTACCTAGATCAAAACTAGCCAAAATCATTAACTTGAAGGAAAAGAAAACAAGCCTATCAGATCTAATGATCCGATCATTTTATCCAGTGACGATGAGGAAGACAATGACAGGACTAACAGAAGAGAGAGCATATCTCCTCAACCTGCTGACTCAGCATGTTCTTCCCAGCACCATCCACTGGAAAAGTAGAAGCAGCACTAAATGAAAATACCTGTAGAGTAGAGCATGAATCAAGAAGTTTTCCAGGGGCCCGGGAGATAGTATGGAGGTAAGGCGTTTGCCTTTCATGCAAAAGGTCATCGGTTCGAATCCCCGTGCCCCATATGGTCCCCTGTGCCTGCCAGGAGCAATTTCTGAGCATGGAGCCAGGAGTAACCCCTGAGCACTGCCGGGTGTGACCCAAAAACAAAAAAAAAACAAAAAAAAAAAAGAGAGAAGTTTTCCAGCAGATTCAGAATTAAGTACAGTTACATTGCCAAGAAAGGCAAGAATGAAAGACCAGCTTGGTAATTCTGTTATCACTACACCTCTTAAACATCGCAAAGTGATTTCTCAAGAACCTACACTTGATCCTGTATCTTTAAGTTGCCAAAGTTCTTTTGAAAGTCTAATTTGAACTGTCTAAGTATCCGAGTCGGAACACTTTTCAGACTATTAATAGAGTCTGGAATTCTTTGTTTAGATTTTATCAAGATACAGCTAGAAGAACCAGAAAATGATCCTGTAAGGATTACTTTAAATACCTCTGATCTAACTAAATGTGAATGGTGTAATGTTCAAAAATTACCAGTAGTGTTTCTTCGGACAGTACCAGCAGTTTATCAGAAACTGAGCATGCAGCTA
This sequence comes from Crocidura indochinensis, assembly GCA_004027635.1. NCBI lineage: Eukaryota > Metazoa > Chordata > Mammalia > Eulipotyphla > Soricidae > Crocidura > Crocidura indochinensis. Next base: position 17,620 of record PVKC010010440.1, on the reverse strand, counting down.
CAAATGAATATAAAGGATAAAATTTGGAATTATTATAAAGGAATAAATAAATTAACAAATTCGGAAGAACAATATAAAATTTTAATTTTTTTTTGGTTTTTTTTTTGAGGGGTCACACCCGGCAGTGCTCAGGGGTTACTTCTGGCTCCATGCTCAGAAACTACTCCTGGCAGGCACGGGGGACCATATGGGGCACCGGGATTCGAACCGATGACCTTTTTGCATGAAAGGCAAACGCCTTACCTCCATGCTATCTCCCGGGCCCCAAAATTTTAATTTTTTACAACGGCCTTGATACTCCGGCAAATACAATATTTGAAAATATCATTAATGACATTGGAATAAAGAATAACGTGTCTAATTTTTTGCAAAAATCCCCTTTGAAGAAGCCAACAACAGACTTGTGGCTTGTACGAGAACTTAGGAAGAGAGCATCAAAGGAACTTGTGTGCAAAAAGAAAGGAAAATAAAAAATGTGCCCCTTGAATCTAAAATGCAGTTGAAAAGTAAAAAAGAATTTCAGTTTTTTGATGATGATGATGAAGAAGATATTGGAGAGAACCACACCATCTTCATTGGCTCCATAGAAAAGTTGATAGTATATCCACCACCTCCAGCTAAGGGAGGCATCTCTATTACTAATGAGGACCTGTACTGCTTAAATGAGGGAGAGTTTTTAAATGATGTTATTATAGACTTTTATTTGAAATATTTAGTTCTTGAAAACTGAAGAAAGAAGCTGACTGAATTTATATATTCAGTTCTTTTTTTCTATAAACGCCTTAATCAAAGAGAAAGGAGAAATCTTCATGAAACAAGTCATCTATCGATACAGCAAAAGCGACATAGGAGAGTAAAAACATGGACACGACATGTAGATATTTTTGAGAAGGATTTCACTTTTGTACCCCTTAATGAAGCAGGGTGATCCACAGAGGCAGGCATTGGCTTTAGTGTACACTGGTTTTGGGCTGTTGTTTGTTTTCCTGGTTTGGAAAAACCAAAGTATGAACCTAATCCTCATTACCATGAAAATGCAGTCTTGCAAAAGTGTTCAAATGTAGAGAACAGTTGTATTTCTTTTATTTTTTTTGGGAGGGGGGGCCACACCCGGCGGTGCTCAGGGGTTACTCCTGGCTGTCTGCTCAGAAATAGCTCCTGGCTGGCACGGGGGACCATATGGGACACCGAGATTCAAACCAACCACCTTTAGTCCTAGATCGGCTGCTTGCAAGGCAAACGCCGCTGTGCTATCTCTCGGGGCCCGACAATTGTATTTCTTCTTCAGTCAGTGAATTGGACAGTTGTTCACAAAACTCTCCTACTAAACCTGTAATTAAGAAGATGCTAAACAGAAAACATTGCATAGCTGTAATTAATTCAAATGCTGAACAAGAAGAAAGTGACACTCCTTATCAAAGAAACATATGCAGTGTGAAATGTAGTCTGAAAAAAATAAATCATACTGCAAATGAAAATGAGGAAATGTATAAAGGAGAATCTACATGCCAGAAATTTGTTGATGGGACTAAAAATGAGAATGGTCTACAGAATGAATATTTAAGTTCTATGCACCATACAGATGGCTTAAGCAAAATCAGAATAAACTACAGTGATGAATCAGCTGAAGGTAGTAAAATGCTTGAAGAGGAACTCATTGGCTTCTCAGAAGATCAGGACGATCTTCTCAGAAGATCAGCAGTGACGATGGATTCCTTGCGGATGACAACTGTAATTCAGAAATAGGGCAGTGGCATTTAAAGCCTAACATTTGTAAACAACCTTGTATCCTACTGATGGATTCACTCAGAGGCCCTTCTTGGTCAAATGTTGTAAAAATTCTAAGAGAATATTTAGAAGTGGAATGGGAAGTTAAAAAAGGAAGCAAAAGAAGTTTTTCCAAAGAATTTATGAAAGGCTCTAATCCAAAAGTACCTCAGAGAACAACTTCAGTGTTTGTGCTGTTTATGTATTGCAGTATGTAGAAAGCTTTTTTGAGAATCCAATTTTGAATTTTGAAATACCTATGAATTTGACAAACTGGTTTCCTCCCCCAAGAATGAAAACAAAGAGAAGAAATTCGAAACATAATTCTGAAGTTGCAGGAATGTCAGAGCAAAGAGAAGAAACTATCTAGAAATACTCATTCAACAGAACATCTTTAGATGAAAGAACATATCAATGTGTCAACAATATTTCAGATTGATCATTCTGATGCTTTTCAGTATTACCTTCAGAACAGTGACTTTCAATTTGGTTATAGATAGTAAAGAACTGAAATGCTCACTATTCAGTGATTTGAAAATGCTAATGCTGTATAAATGTCATATAATTAATTTTCAGTGGAATATGTATTAAGTAAAATTTTGTAAATATGTTAATAAGGCCAATTTTTTCAGCTTTTTTTTGTGGTTTTTGGGTCACACCTGGCAGTGCTCAGGAGTTACTCCTGGCTCCATGCTCAGAAATTGCTCCTGGCAGGCACGGGGGACCATATGGGGCACCGGGATTCGAACCGATGACCTTTTGCATGAAAGGCAAACGCCTTACCTCCATGCTATCTCCTGGGACCCAATTTTTCCAGCTTTTATAATTATTTTTTCACTTATGAGGAAGCTTTTGTTTTGTATTTTCTGTTAATAGTTCTTAAAACTGCAAACTTCTAAATACAAAGTAAATGAAAATATTTATAGAAGAAAGAAAAAAGAAGTTCACTAACTCTTGTCAGATAGTGGTTTTATCAATCTCTTCAGGAAAACTCTAGTCTGGACATAGAAGAGAGTCCCAAGAAATTGGTGTACATGTCTGTGTATTTGAAAGATAAAGCAATGCATTCCTGAGTACAACTTTTTTTTTCTTCCTAATTCCTTAGAAATTCCTTCAGTGCTGGTTAAGAGAATTTGCCAAGATATAAAGTAGTCTAAAGTAAGAAATAACTGGAAATTTTGTAAGCTTTTCTTTTGTGGTATGTTATGTCAATAATTTTCTTCTCACTGGAGTCACTCATTCCTCCCGGCTTATCTATTCATCCACTGGGAATGTTGAAGATTAGGAAATTCCCCTCCTATGTTCTTATGAGAGTCCCATTTCTTGAATAAACCATGTCTTTTTAGCCACAGTAATTTATATTTACCAGGATTTTTAGAAATAGAGTGGAGCTCAATCACATTTTTAGAAACAAGAAGTCTAAACAAACTCTTTGAAGACTGATAGATGGGAGAATAAGTGGTTTCCAGTAGTTAATTGCCAACTTCTTTGGCAACAGCAATATTAAATTTACAAGTATTTCCTTCCTGTACATTTTTTAAAGTTAGCCTAGATTATTGTTTATTCATATATGTCTCACATTCAGTTCTATTAAAACCGTGGGCTTTACAAAACCGTGGGTTAATAATATTTGTCTACTCTGATGGGAAAAGAGAGAGAAAGAAAAAATGGTCAACTTCCAAAGAACTGAGAGCAACTATTTGTTTTGGATTCAATTCTCTTTTATTTTTCATGTATGAAATCTATGCCATTATCTACACAGGAGAGTAAGAAGTGAACTATTGTTTTGTTTTGGAGACCACACTGTGAAATTCTCAGGACCTACTCAGAGTTCATTGCTCTGTGGTCACTCCAAGAAGGATTTGGAGACTGAGGTGCCATGAATCACAGCTGGGCTCCTACAAGCACATTAGCCTATATGAGTTCTCTTTTCCCCTGAGAAGCCAGGTTCTTTGGTAGAATTGAAAAGGTACCTTTTACTGATATATTACTGATATAAGTCAGGGGCAACTGGAGAGTAACTATTTCAATGAAATGAACTGAAGAACAGGCGGAGAAAGGTAGACTTGATACTGGCTATGTTTCCTTTTCTACCCGAGCAAGATATCTAGCTATTGCTTCATGGTCCTCAGAGAGGAAGAGGGAATCCCATGGCCCTTGTCCGGGTAAACAAGAGAAGCTGATCTGGTGGCAGTTCCCCCGCAATAAATAATCCACACAGTTAGGAAGGTTTAGCAGGCAAGAAACTCACACTGCAAGCTGTTCACCCACAAGTCAGTCACTCTACCACATGAAACCACCAGCCTAGATGACAGCCTCCATAATAGTCTTTATTCAGGTCAAACAAACTCCATCCCCAAAGGGAGGAAGAAAAGCCAGATGAGAAGGCAATGGGTGCTGCAAGCTAGCTTTAGTCCACCAGATGTCATGGACTGACTCTTGAGGTCCGGATACATCAGAGGGCTTCTTTTGAGTCTTCTCTGAAAAGGTGGATACATGGATGGCAGAATATGAAGAAATGATGAGAGCACACACGATGCCTATATGGAGAACAGTGTTCTGAGTTTAATATTCAAACTAGGGGTTTTTATATGGGGGTATAATGCTAGTCACAGCTATAAAAAGAATGGTCACATTTTTCTTTGTAAAGTACAACAGAAACTTATCAGTGTACATTGTTTGATCTTTAAAACAGTACACATAGCTCAAGGTGGTTTGTAACCTAGAATCAAATATAGTTCAGTTAGGAGCCCAGAGGGTAAGAGGAAGGAAAACTTTTACATTTCTCTGGTCTGGTCCTAGATGTCATACTTATGTAAAGTAAGAGATTAGCAAGAAGCCAGGTTTTCTATAACAAATTTCCTTTACCTAAGGGAACAAGTTTCTAGCTTAGGGGCTAAAACTAACTTCCTAAGGTCTGGTTTTGAAAGATATAAACTATATGAAAGAGGTACAGAATTATATCTAGTAAATTCAATAGCCCAGTGATATCCTGGATAATTCTTTTTGGAGTATAGATTAGTTAGCAGGTATTTGAAGTGACTAGGGAAAGTCCCTGAAGCAAAGCAATCCTGCTATGATGTTCAAAGATAAGGAGAGAAGAAATTGTTTTTTGATGTTGAGTATTTCAGTTAAAGATAAATTTAATCAGGACTATATTGCTGTAAAATTCTTTGTGTTAGGTGAGAAAGGTTTTACTATATACACAGCAGAAGGGGGTATATCTATCTATCTACATATCAATTAAATGTAGTAAAGAAGGCAGAATGTCAGTTTCATTAACAGAATATCTCATTCAATTATCCACACTGAGAGGGAAGATTCAGTTGGCCTATTGGTGAGAGATCTCAGGACTTCCAGCCATCCACACTGAGGGAAAAGACTTCTCAGTGAGCCTGCTGGTAATATTTCCTCAGGGATTTTTGATCAACTACCCACAGTAGGGTGTGAACATCATAGCGGGTCTTCTGACGGACTTCCTCTAGAAATATTAAGATTCCTATTATGTTAATGCTGTGACAAATGGGGAAACAAAACCAAAGGAAACCAATTGAGATACATGCTTGGGCCAATTCAAAGGCCTCTATCAACAGTTTCTAGAGACTATATGCAGGAGCTCATCCTGCTTTCTCAGCACCCCAGGGTTGAAGAAACAGCTAGTGTCTACAATATTTTTGTCTATCATCTACCTTTGTTTTCAGGATTTTGGTTCAGACAACTGATGTTAGATCTCTTGGGGGAGTTGGCTCCCCAGCATTGCTAGGGAACCAGTCCCCGTGATTGGAAGTGTCCTGTACCTGACAAAATCAGCCCCATTCTACAGGGGCACCATGCCTTGCTGAAAATTAAACTTGGGTCTATTCTTTTTGAAGAGTACCTTTTAACTAAGTTACTGAATGTGTGGTCTTGCATATGACTATCTATGATTAATCTTTTCTTATCCATAAAACGGTGGTAATTCACAAAATTAATATAAGAAATAAATAAAACAATTCCTTAGTATCTCACCCAACACAAAGTAGGTCCTTAATAGATGTTAGCTACTATTTGTTGTGAGTGCATGCTTGGATGATTTCTGTTTCGGTGTCATGTGCACACATACAATCCTACTACAGACTGCCAACTCTACATAAATCCAATATCTACTGAAGTAGGATGTCAGGATATAGTAATCCAATACCTTTTGAATACTTGGCAATAGTATGTATGAAAAAAATCTGGAGGGAGAATAGAAGGGAAAAATGAAGTTTCCAAATAAAATATTTTTATTGTTTCAAACTTCTCAGGCCCTTCAACATGCTATTAAGCATGTCTTCAAAATGGAGAAGAGACACTTATGTTTGAAACCCTGTAAAATGTAACTAACGTTCAATGTAAAAAAACAAAGAGATATTATCTCAATCCAATGGGAAAATGCTGAACATATACACTTTTTATTTTTTTCTGACTCGAGGAAAGAATAATAGGGGGCCGGAGAGATAGCATGGAGGTAAAGCGTTTGCCTTGCATGCAGAAGGACGGTGATTCGAATCCCGGCATCCCATATGGTCCCTCAAAGCCTGTCAGTAGCGATTTCTGAACATAGAGTCAGGAGTAAACCCTGAGCAGCTGGATGTGACCAAAAAACTAAAAAAAAAAAAAAAAAAAAAAAAAAAAAAAAAAAAAAAAAAAAAAAAAAAAAAAAAAAAAAAAAAAAAAAAGAGGAAAGAATAAATCTTTAAGTTAATATGTCAAACCATATTTGGTGTTATGAACCACCTTTTTAAAGCAAAAGAGTCCATAGATAAAGGAATAAAACTCTAAAGTGTTCTCTTCCAAATAGCTGGTTTTCTATGGGGGTCATTTTAGTTCTTCCTAATTCCATTTTTTCCCATAACTGCAAAAACAGAAATCCCCAGGTTACAGAGTTCTTTGTAGGGGCTAGAGAGACATGTTGTTGAGTAATACAGAATTCATGGCAATGCAAATGTTAATATGGAAATCCCCAATTTGTCAGTTAGACATTCCAATTGTCCTATGCTTCTTTGTGTGCTGATTAGTTTCATTTGGGGCTTGGTTCCAGGTTCAATATCTGACAATCTGAAGAGTCAAAGCAATCAGGAATGAGAAAATCTATGAAAATCAGAGAAGCCAGAACCTCTCTATAGGCTGTGCTCACTTAGCCTTCTTCAATTCTGTTTGTGACAGAAGAGATGGAGATAGACCTTTTTTTTTTTTTTTTTTTGGTTTTTGGATCACACCCAGTGATGCTCAGGGGTCACTCCTGGCTATGCTCTCAGAAGTCGCCCCTGGCCTGGGGGACCATATGGGGCACGGGGGATCGAACCGCGGTCCTTCCAAGGCTAGCGCGGTAAGGCAGGCACCTTACCTCCAGTGCCACCTCCCGGCCCCAGAGGTAGACATTTTTATGTGTAGGAGCTCACATTTGGAGACACTCAGAGGTTACTACTGGTTCTTCATTCAGGAATTATGCCTGACAATGAGGGGGTGTCTTTAAAGAAATAAAAATTATAAAACTTGATTATATACCTTCCCAGATATCTTCTGGGATATATATATTTTCCCATATATATATGGATATATATATTCATATATATGTATATATATATGTAGGTAGGTAGGTAGAGCACATTATTGGCATGGGCAAAGAATTGAGTTCAATTCTTTGAGTTCAATTGAGTTCAATTGTCATCATTGCACATGTGATGACAAAGAAACACACATAAGCACCTTTAAGTAAGACCCAGATGCCCCCCAAATGATGACGGGCAGAGCCAGAAAGTTGTCTAAATCTCCCAAAATCAACACTGTTAATGTTGAGTTTACATTTACTATAATTCAGACAGAAACAGTTAAAAAAAAAAAGTAAGGTCTGTTCCCTAATCTTCATTGATCTCATCAGGGTAGAACGTAGTTTTAGTAGAAAATACAAAAATTTTCCACTTTGGTAGATAGATAGATAGATAGATAGATAGATAGATAGATAGATAGATAGATAGATAGATAGATTTATGATTTTATCTCTCAGGCATAACAGGCATGAAAAATTATTGCACTTTGGTGGAATAATAGGCATTCCTTATCACTAGGTTAATGAGGAATAAATCACTGATTTCATTTTAACATTATATATATATATATATATGATATTTGTTTTAGATTCTTCCCTCTAAAATAGAAACTGGGGCCCCACAGTAGCTGCTGTATCTGCTCATTGGCTAGTCCATAGACTCATTTTATTTTTGAAAGAGATGTAAATCAAGCCATGAAAAAAAATCAAGAGTAGATGGGTCTTGCAGCTAAAACCTTGGGCACTCTTAGGAGGAAGGGAGGGCCAAATCCTGGCCCTGCTGAAGCTTCAGCAGTGCTGTTATGCCAATGTCCCAACTTCTAGCTTTACCACTTGATATCTGCAGAGATGTCTCACTAACCAAAACTCCAGGAATGCCAGCATTTGGGTGAGATCTCCAGGGTATTGTCAGTGAGTGTGGACAGCCCTTCCTCCTCCCCTTCTGTATTTCTCAAAGCACTGGCAGTCATACCTGCTGCCATGTCAGCCATAGAACTTGGAATGCCTGGACTGTGTGGAATTTCAATACTGATACCCCAGCACCGACAAAATAAATAAGGTATCAAAGTAGCATAGACCAACTAGCAACAGCTTAATAAAATTTCAGGCAATGACTTAATGACCCCATTGCAAAATAAAATAATTTTCACAAATTTTCTTTTGCTGTTGTCTTTTTCAAAATTTAATTACCAATTAGTTGTTATCAAGCAATATAAAGCAAATTATTTACTGCCTGCAGGTTTGATGGTGAATGGGAATCCAGGGACAATGATGGAAGAAATTTTACACTGGTGGTAGGATTGGTGTTGGGACATTGAATAACAGAAACAAATGTATTATGAGCAACTATGTAAAACCACAGTGTTTGAATAAAACAACAATGTTTAAAAAAAAAAGTAATGGACTCAAAAAGCGCTCAAAGCACTTGTCCAACAAACATGATTCCAATGACAATAGGATGCCTAATGAGGGGAAAACAGGAAAGCAGGAGTAGCCATAAAAATCTATATAGAACGTTCATACCCTGGCAATTGGGTGTTCCATAATGTATTGAAGTGGTACCATTGAAGATGGTAAGGTTATGGCATACATGTCTGCTACTACCATCTAGGATCAGATAGTAACTTCTAGGTACTCTTATAGAGGACAAGAAGACTATAAAAGCAAGCACATAGGCTCATTCACTTAGTTACCTCTCTCAGTTCTAATAATCTCTGCAGATATTCTACAACCTTTGATGATACTTTTTTTGAGAAAAAGAGTTCTAGTCCTTTGTGTAACATCAATCAATCAATATATTAGACCAAGTTTAAAAACTACAATTTATTTCTAGAGCAAACATCTCTTCTTTTTCCCCCATTATACTTGTCTTCATTTATGATATTTTTTTCTGCTTTTTGGGCCATATCCAATGACACTCAGGGTTTACTCCTGGCTAAGCACTCAGAAATCACTCCTGGCTTGGGGGACCATATGGGATACCAGGGGATCGAATCACAGTCTGTCCTAGATTAGCACATGCAAGGCTCTATGACTTGTGCCACCACTCTGGCCCTTTGATTTATGATTTTATCTCTCTGTTTGGCTTTCAATGTAAAAAAAGATACATTCTTTTAATTCTTCTTAACCTTCCTTTCTCTTGAGTTTATGGCACTCTAATGGTCCTAATGTACCTCAGTAGATCATTAATACTGATTCAATTTATCTTGGAGCTTCAGTAAGGGAGGTCAATAAGGGCTTCTGACAAAGGAAAGTGCTGATGGGAGCCCAACTCCACACTCTATACTCCAAGTAGGGTTTGGGCTGGAAGTAACAATTGGATAGCCTGGTAATCATAACAGATGACAGGTTAGCAAAGCTTATCAAGGCTGTAATGCAATGCTCTTAAAACCAAAAGCAAAGGAGGGAGATATAGGATGCATGCTGGGAACAGGGGTGGAGGGAGGACAACACTGGTGGTGGGAATGGCCCTGATTCATTGTCACTATGTACCTTAAATATTACTGTGAAAGATTTGTGATTCACTTTGTTCACAATAAAAATTAAAAAAAAAAGAGAAAGAAACAAACCAATTTAGATGCCAAAGTGTATCTGAAACCAGCTAATGTTCAGAAACAAGAGAAGTAACAGAATGATCAACTAGCAACCAAAGCTTAGTAAACCTTCTGATATTGACTTAATAACCTCATTAGAGGAGGCTGGAGAGTAGCATGGAGGTAGGGTGTTTGCCTTGCATGCAGAAGGGCGGTGGTTCGAATCCCGGCATCCCACACCCGTCAAATAACCTCAATTAGAGATACAATAATTTTCACAACATTTTGTTGCTGTATTCTTTTTTCTTTCCTCTTTTATTTTCTTTCTTTTCTAATAATTCAGCTCCAATTTACCTGGAAAGAAATGTATTATGATCACTTATGTCAACTATGTGATACATGATCTTTAAATAGAGTAATTTATACAAAAAAAAAAAAAAAGACACAAACAAACCCAAAAGTTCAGTAGCTTTATTTTAGGCATTGCCATTGGCTTTCTGAGCACCTTATTCCTTGTCTTAATCTCCCTTTGCTTGAAAAATCTTGAATTGCTTCTATTCCTGTTTGTTTGTTTTTTAGGAGGTTTCTTTTTTTTGTGGGGGAGCACACCCATTGGAGCTCAGGGTTTACTCCTGGTTTTGCTCTGAGAAATAGCTCCTGGCAGGTTCAGCGGACCATATGAGATGCTGGGATTAGAACTTGGGTTGGTATGTTGGCCATGGGCAAGGCAAACACCCCTGCTGCTGTGCTATCACTCCAGCCCCTAGAATTGCTTCTATTTCTGACTATGAACCTAACAAGAGAACCCAGGTCAAGCTCACTGGGGAAATGACAACCTCTTGGGTTTTTGTTTGTTTGTGGGCCACACTCAGCAGTGCTGAAGGGTTACTCCTGGCTCTGTGTTTAGAAATGACTCTGGCGGGGCCGGGAGAGAGCATGGAGATAAGGCGTTTGTCTTTCATGCAAAAGGTCATCGGTTCGAATCCTGGTGCCCCATATGGTCCCCCGTGCCTTCCAGGAGCAATTTCTGAGCATGGAGCCAGGAGTAACCCCTGAGCACTGCCGGTTGTGACCAAAAACCAAAAAAAAAAAAAAAAACCGAATGGAACACAAGGAATTGAACCCGCATCAGTCCTGGGTCAGCCATTTTCAAGGCAAATGCCCTACCACTGTGCTACCACTCCGCCCCACAACCTCTTACTCAGAGGTTAAATGTATGTTCATGGGACCGGAGAGAGTTAGCATGGAGGCAAAGCATTTGCCTTGCATGCAGAAGGTCGGTGGTTCGAATCCTGGCATCCAATATGGTGACCCGAGCCTGCCAGGCTTGATTTCTGAGTGTAGAGCCAGGAGCAACCCCTGAGTGCTGCAGGGTGTGAACCCCCACCCCCCAAAAAATCAAAACAAAACAAAACAAAAAAGAATGTTTGTTCATATGAGATCCTAGAGTTGACTTTTTCTGGGGTTTGTGGGTTTTTTTTTTAAATCTGTACTCTCTTGCCATAGACTAGATGCTCTATAAATTAAACATCTGGGGGTCAGTACAATAGTTGCGTGGATAAGGCATTTTTCTTTCATGCAACCAACCTGGGTTCAATTCCCAAAACCACATATGATTCCTCCCAGCCTCAGAACAGCCAAGAATGATCCGTAAGCACAGAGGCAGGATTAAACTATAAATACCACCGGGGTAGAGCCCAAATCCTCCCCCAAGATTAAGCATCTATTTAATTATTGGCGTTATTGTATTCTTATTAGGATTCTTACTTGACAAAATGTAAGATTCAATGAAAAACCTATTATAAAAAGCTACTTTTTAAAATAAAACTCATGCATCAATCATGACTGAGCAGTACTTTTCCTGGGACCATAAAAAAAGACTTTATTCTAGGCTTCATCCTAGGATATGTGCAAAAGCCAAGATCTCTACCGAAGACTGACTTAGACATCTGCGAATAAGCAGAACAATTCCTGTCCCCATAAAGAAAGACCTTGAAGCTTGACAACTAACATACCTAAAACCTGAGCTGGTCTTATGGCAGTATACTTCAAGGTAGAGACACCCTTTATCTTTTTTTATATTTATATAAAATATATATAATTTACTTTTTAATAACTCTACAAGGAATATTTAATCATTTTATCTGGCAAAATATGACCATAAAATTTTTTAAATGTTTATTATCAACTCTTGTCTTTGGCATAGAAAACACCTTGTAGTATTTTTTTCTTTTTCTTTTTAATTTTTATTTTTAATTATGAGAACAAAGATGCAAAAAAAGAGGTCAAGGTAAAGTTACAGTGGAAGGACTATAAATCATAAACAGAATTCACAGAAGTCCCCTTGCTGATATCTTAACATTGAACTTTCAGCCAAAGAACATTAAGAAAAATAAAACAGAACCCATATACAATTACTTTGTCCCTCAAGTCCCCAGATTGTAATACATATTTCTTAGCAGCACATCAAGCAAGACACCCTGTATCTTTAAGGCCAGGAGGATTTCCTTTCTAATTCCCCCAACATTTACTGTACCTATTCAAAAAAAAAACTTTTCAAATCTGTCTTCCCTTTTTTCTTTTTTAATTTGTCTTATTGTATGAAACATAGGAAAGACTGCTACATGGTTTTTTTGTTTTGTTTTGTTTTGTTTTTTTGTTTTTGTTTTTTTGTTTTTATTTTTGGGTCACACCCGGCAGTGCTCAGGGGTTACTCCTGACTCCATGCTCAGGAATTGCTCCTGGCAGGCACGGGGGACCATATGGGGCACCGGGATTCGAACTGATAACCTTTTGCATGAAAGGTAAACACCTTACCTCCATGCTATCTCCCGGGCCCCTACATGTTATATATATATATATATATATATATATATATATAAAATCTTTATTTAGGCACCATGATTAAAAGCATGACTGTGGTTGGGTTTCAGTCATAAACAGAACACTCCCTCTAGACCAGTGCAATATTCCCACCACCAATACCCCCTCTCCCTCCTTCCCAACCCTTGCCTGTATTTGAGACAGGAATTCTAATTCTCTAACTCATTAAGATTGTCATGATAGTTGTTAGTGTAGTTATTTCCCTAACTGCACCACTACACATTGTGGTGAGCTTCATATTTTCATATTGTGAGCTGATCCTTCTGACCCTCATCTCTATTGTCTCTGGGCATTATTACAATAATGTCCTTAATTTTTCTTTAAACCCATAGATGAGTGAGACTATTCTGTGTGTGTCTCTCTCCCTCTGACTTATTTCACTCAGCATAATAGATTCCATGTACATCCACGTATAGGAAAATTTTATGACTTCATCTCCTGACGACTGCATAATATTCTATTGTGTATATGTACTACATTTTCTTTAGCCTTTCATCTGTTAAAGGGCATCTTGGTTGTTTCCAGAGGCTGGTTATTGTAAATAGCACTGCAATGAATATAGGTGTGAGGAAGGCATTTTTGAATTGTATTTTGTATTTCTAGGATATACCCATAGGAGTGGTACAGCTGGATCATATGGGAGCTCAATTTCCATTTTTTTGAGGAATCTCCATGTTGTTTTCCATAAAGGCTGGATTAGATGGCACTTCCACCAAGCAGTGAATGAAAGTTCCTTTCTCTCCACATCCCCACCAGTACTGATTGTTCTTGTTCTTTGTGATGTGTGCCAGTCTCTGTGGTGTGAGATGCGACTTCATTGTTGTTTTGATTTGATCTCCCTGATGATTAGTGATGTGGAACATTTTTTTTTCATGTGCTTTTGGCCATTTGTATTTCTTCTTTGAGGAAGTGTCCATTTCTTCTCCCCATTTTTTGATGGGGTTGATTTTTTTTCTTATAAAGTTCTGTCAGTGCCTTGTATATTTTGGATATTAGCCCCTTATCTGATGGGTATTGGGTGAATAGTTTCTTCCAGTCAGTGGGTGGCTCTTGTAACTGAGGCACTATTTCCTTTGAGATGCAGAAACTTCTCAGCTTAATATAACCCCATCTGTTTATCTCTGCTTCCACTTAATTGGAAAGTGATGTTTCCTCCTTAAAAATGACTTTAGTCTCAATGTCATGGAGTGTTTTACATAGGTGTTGTTTTACATAGTGTTGTTCTATATACCTTATGGTTTCAGGCCCGATATCAAGGTCTTTAATCCATTTGGATTTGACCTTTGTGCATGATGTTAGATAGGGGTCTGAGTTCGCTTTTTTGCAAAGCCCACCCCCACCGTTGATGAAGTGCCTAGAAATTGGAAAACTTTCCAACTCCGACACACAGGCTCAATTTTTTTAACTTGTCTTTGCCATATTTACTTATTTTTCTTTTCTTTCTCTCCTAGTCTGTATCTTAGCTAATTATCTTTTCTTAATTCAATTATTTCTTAAGAGCTCAGACCCATCCTATGAGTGTCAGGCCTCCAACAACAACGTAAGAATAGACCTCTAATGTCTGTTTATATGTGGGCATGAGTTTGTAGATAGTGGACTCTTCTCTGATTGTCAAACTGAAATTATAAACAATCTATGACTATAGTGTATATAGCCCCTCTTATATATTATCCCTCCCCCCATTCAGAAATCTTTCTATTCTCTCATCCCCAATCCTGATCTGATATTCCTTTTTATTTAACCATCTTTACTCTCAGTTCTTAACTTATCAGCTACTGTGACTGAACTCCTGCTCCAATAAGCCACCACCAGCTCCCAAAGTGAAAGGACACTTCTCAGTCCCACATGGCAAGAAACTACAACCAACAGTCCTGCTGACTTATGCTATGTATCCCTTCTTCTCTCCCTCCCAAATATGGACTGTTACATGTTACAGGATTCAGTTCCAGAAGGACCCCCAGCTCAAGGACACTACCTGATCTCTTACTACTGCAAATTATTTCTCAAAATCAACAAGACCATGGTGTGTGATGAAAATATGCCCTGGATTTCACCCCCCACAAGAATATCTCAAAAGACTTAATGGGGATGCTTATGTTTCCTTTGTATGTTTAATGCCCTTATAATAATACCTGTTAGTGTGTTTATTCCAAATGAAAAGGTAGCCTCCTCTGTCACTTTTTATCTTTAATTACTTTTTAAAATGTATTTTTATTTATTCTAAGATAGATAGATAGATTAGATAGATAGATATTTTCTTTAACTTCACCTGTTTTGGTTCTGCTTGGAACAGAAGCCTAGATAAAAAAAAAAGTCTTGGGACCAGAGAGATAGCTTGGAGGTAGCACGTTTACCTTGCATGCAGAAGGATGGTGGTTCGAATCCCGGCATCCCATATGGTCTCCTGTGCCTGCCAGGGGCAGTTTCTGATCTCAGAGCCAGGAGTAACCCTGAGCACTGCTGGATGTGAGTCTCCCCTCAAAAAAGTCTTGCCTGAGATAAAAGCTCAAGTCAAAACCAGGACACAGAGATTGTGTAGTCTGTCATTTTTACCCCCAAATGCACCAGCAATATAATATGGCACCATTCCCTTTTGTGAAAGCATACTAAAAAAGGAGAAATTTTATGTATAGAAACAAGCTCTTATCTACTAGGGATAAAACCCCATATATTTTATATATGGTGGTGCCTCCTCCCTGAACATGTGTCATATGGACCCACCTTAGACTCCATGTGATCAGACAGCAACTGTCCAACCCGGAACCTTAGATCCCAAACATAGAACCAACACAGTTCCCTGCAACTTCACAGGAACCAAACTGCCCCTGGAAAATTCCTAATACCACTCTGGTACCAACTTGTCCCAGTTTTGATGACATCCTGACAACAAGGAAATGACAACAACTTGACCTAAGAGCAGGTTGCCCTATCTCATCACCTAATGGTAAGATGAAATCAGAAGACACGTCATCCTTTAATCTGTGCAAAAAACAAGATCGCTAACTACAGAAGACTGACTTTGACAAACATGGACTGGACAGAATCTATCGAGGGACCAATAAGAAAGATCCTAGCTTAGGACTCGACCTAGGATTCATACAAAAACCAAGATCTCTAATTCCAGAGGTCTGGCTTTGACAACTGTGACTGAGCAGGTCTTCTGGAATCATAATGAAAGACTCTATCCTAGGCTTTGTCCTAGGATCTGAGCAAAAATTAAGACCACTAATTAAAAAAGACTGATTACAAAAACAGTGATGGAACAGAACTTCTAAAACTGTAAAGACAGACTCTATCCTAGCCTTTGTCCTATGACCTGTGCAAATACCAATATCTCTTACTACAGAGGCCTGATGCTATCATCCACACCTGAGCAGAAAGTTCCTGGCACCATAAAAAACCTGGGGATGTAAAAATGAGTGTGTATGGAACCTGTAGCCTGTAGTAGTTCCCATGGCAGTATGGTTCCAGGGCAGAGAAACCTGTATCTCTTAAGGCCAAGGGAATTAATTCCCTTTCTAATTTCTCCAATACTTACTGTGCCTATGCTAAAAAAAAAAAAAGCACAGAACCTTGACACATCAGACTTCCTTCTTTCTTTTTTTTCTTCAAAATCTTGTCACACCAGATCTCCTTTTTTTTTTTAATTATGAGAACAAAGATGCAAAGAAAGAGGACAAGGCAAAGTTACAGTGGAAGGACAATCACACATAGGCAGAGCGTATGGCTGGTGTTGGTTTCAAAGTCTCTGGGTGCCCAATCGCCCGGCTTGACTGGCCCCACGTGGGTCGGGTGAGGCCATCCTACCGGTGCTGGTCCCGAGGTTTCTTGTTCAGAGCGTCTCGGCAGGAGAGAAGCAGAGGAAAGGCAGAACGCCTGGTTGGTCTTGGTTTTAAAGTCTCTGGGTGCCCAATTGCCCGGCTCGATTGGCCCCACGTGGGTCAGGTGAGGCCATCTTACAGCGTTGGTCCCGAGGTTTCTTGTTCAGAGTGGTTCGGCAGGAGAGAAGCAGAGGAAAAGCCAGATCTCCTTCTTTTATCCCTCTTTTTATTTTTCTTCTTCTCTGATTATTTATTCTTCTCTTTTTCATTTTCATGGTTATTATTTGGTTGTTTGTTGCTCTTGTGCATTTTATATAATTCCTGGTTTTGTTTGTTGTTGTTATTGTACTATTTTCCTCCTCTTTTTCCTTTCTTCTTATAAATTGCTATTTATAAGTGCTAGATGAACTCCTCCCAGTTTTTTTTCTTTTTATCCCAACAGAACCACATAACTTGAATCATCTGGTTCTGCCTCATAAATCAAGGGGGGAAAAAATAAATCAAGGGGGAGAAAATGTATGGTATCAGTACCAAACAGTAGTATGAACATTGAGTGGAAATATAAAATGGTCAGACAACAACAAACCCAAAGTCAATGACAACAGAATCTATACCCAATCTACAACAAGCTATATACAGAGGGAACCAGTGGAACTAGAAGTCCTGGGGGTGGGGGGACAACTGAGGGAGATATAGGATGCATGCTGGGAACAGGGGTTTAGGAAAGCTCAACACTGGTGGTGGAAATGGCCCTTGTTCATTGTCACTATGTACCTTAAATATTACTGTAAAAGACTTGTAATTCACTTTGGTCACAATAAAAATTATTAAAAAGAAATGTGGGGGCCCAGAGAGATAGGACAGTAGGGTTTGCCCTGCAAGCAGCTGATCCAGGACTTAAGGAGGTTGGTTTGAATCTCAGTGTTCCATATGGTCCCCCTTGCCTGCCAGGAGCTATTTCTGAGCAAACAGCCAGCAGTAACACCTGAGCACTGCCGGTGTGACCCAAAAACCAAAAGAAAGAAAGAAAGAAAGAAAGAAAGAAA
>PVKC010010439.1:0-25749 GCA_004027635.1 Crocidura indochinensis | reverse complement strand
ATAAGTGCTTAGGGTCTACTCCTGGCTCTACATTCAAGGAATACTACTGGCAGGAATGAGGAGAGAGGGATACATATGAGGTGTTAGCGATTGAACCCTGGTCAGCCATGTGCAAGGCAAGTACCTTACCTACTGCATTCTCTCTCCAGCCTAGAAGTGATTTCTAAATCTATAGTTCAGTGGGATTGTAAGCACAATATTACATATTTTTTGGGTGCCACACCCGGTGACATTCAGGGGTTACTCCTGGCTCTGCACTCAGAAATTGCTCCTGGCTCGGGGACCATATGGGATGCCGGGGGATTGAACTGCAGTCCATCCTGTCAGCCATGTACAAGGCAAATACCCTACCGTTGCACCATTGCTCTGGCCCTGTAAGTACAATGTTACTGAAATGCAAGAATTACTTCAGCCATGTCCAGACATTTTGGGGGAGGAGGAGTAGGCAACACCTGGTGGTGCTCAGGAGTTACTCCTGGCAGGCTTGGAGGACAATATGGCATGCCAGGGATTGAACCTGGGTTGACTGCATGAAAGGCAAATGCTGAACTAAAGATTTAGAAATCATTTCTAGGCTGGAGAGATAGTGCAGTAGGTAAGGTACTTGCCTTGCACATGGCTGACCTGGGTTCAATCTCTAACACCTTATATGTACCCCTCTCCCCTCATCCCTGCCAGTAGTGATCCTTGAATGTAGAGCCAGGAGTAGGCCCTAAGCACTTATGAGTGTGGGCCCAAGACCAAAAAAAAAATCATTAGAACAGATACATATTGAATATGTATTTACATTTGTGCTATAGTTTGGTCACTCCAGAACACTTTTAATTCTGCTAACAGAAACTCGACATCCATTAAACACTAAACTCCCCAACCACAAACCCTGATCAACACTAGTCATCTTGGTCCCTAGAAACATGGTTTTTTGACATACTATTCATTTAAGCAGAATCATATGTTTGTGCTCTGGACATTTGGCTTTATTTTGCTAAATAATATCCCTCAGTATATTGTTTATTCATTCGTCTGTATACAGAAACAGAGACTCATCCTGGGCATCCTAAGTGGACTACTGTCCCTTTAAGGGTGAAGATCTCAGGTACCAGATGCCAGCCCCTTGTAACTGCTGCTGGAGGGCAGTTGGTCCAGGAGTATATAAAGCTGGGGCTGAAGTTCTAGGGGCTGAAGACTCTACCGGTTTGCTCCTGGTGAATTGTAGGAAAAACTGTTTGCCAACTCTGCTCCTGCTGCCTTTGGCTGCTACTGCTGTTTCCCTTTCTCTGGTCCTTTCTCTCCCTAGCTGACTCTGCCCTAGTCCCAACCTTGGTTCTATCTCCCTTCCTCTCTCAACCTAGGGTACTGGCTTTAAGGCCCCTGGCCTCCCTGCTTTGCCTCTCTCTTTAAATTAAACACTGTGTCTAACCCTCTCGGGTCATTTCCATTCTTTGGCTATTATGACCAATGCTGCTAAGAACCATAGTATACAAATATCTGTCCAAGTCCTTGCAATTGTTTTTTCTGGGGGGTCAGGAGAAGAGGGAAATGGGGAAGAGGTAAAACCTAAGGAACTGGATTCAGGGTCTGTTGCTGGCTGTGCACACAAGGAGCAAGGCCTTGACTGCACCCAGAGCCTTACCTCCTATGCTATTTCTCTGGGCCCCTGACAGTCTTTAGGCCTTACATAAAATGAATTTTGATCATCTGACATAAAATACCAAACAGGGAAATGGAGAGAGTACAAGAGTCTAAATGTGTGCTTTGTGTGGGAGACCAGAATTTAAGCCCCAGCACTACATGATCTTCCAAGCACCAGCAGAGGCACCCCACAAACATAGAGCCATGAGGAGCCACTGAATAATCCCAGTTTTATTTATATTTAGCTCACACATCTAAATATGAACATTAGTAAATACACTATCATAAGTGGGTCCAAGGGTATAATATAATTCTTCAGTAGATTGACTTGAATGTGTGAGGTCCAGAATCATAGAATAAATAGTTAAGTAAGGCGCAATGAATAAAATCTTAGCTGAGTTGGGATGTGGCTCTAAATGGCAGAGACAAGTCTGTCACCCATGTGGCTCTGGCTTCCACTCCCAGCAACACATTCTCCAGAGCACAACAGATGACACCACAACCAGGAAAAAAAAAACAATAAAAATATGTGCACTCGTCTAATAAATAAAGGAATGTTAAAATGATTAGAATTAAGTGGACAATTAAATATATAAAACTGGCTAGAATTCAAATAAATGTAGAATTATGAATCTTCTATTGCTAAGAAAAAAGCAAAAACAAGAAACTGGAATGATAGTAAAGTAGAAAACTTGCACACTGACAACCTGAGCTTCATCCCTGGCACCACATAAAGTCTTCCGAGTCATGCCAGAAGTGATGATCCTTTATGCACAGATTCAAGAATAGGCCTTGAACACTGCCAGAATGTCTCCCACAAAACGGCAAAATGATATAGATTTCTTCAACATACAAAACCATTTCTCCAGGTCATTATACTATGTTATAACATCCTACACTTTAGAAATAAAATAAAAATATTATTGTGGCAGGCTAAAAAATCATAGCGGTATAAATTTAATGAAACAATTAGAAATTTTTCTGATCAATTCCAAAGTTCTTATAAAATACAACTCAAAACAATCCAGTTGGATTTCATCAGAATTTCAAAATTATTATGACACAAATGAATTACCATCACTCAGTTACTTCCAAATTATTCATATAAGGTTTTTATTAATTTAGCTACAACAAGCACATTAAGACTATTTCCAAGTAAACGATAACGCTGTTTCACTGCTATCTTCTCAGGAAATCCTAGAAAAAAAAAGATATAACAATGTTAAAAATAATATTTTCTTCTATTCACTTCCAGACTTAAATAATTTCATTCTAGCACAGTACTTCTTTACATAAATATATCCCTAAGATCACCATGAAACAAAATTAATGAATAAAAATTGGACTAAAAAAATACTACAGAGCACTGCTCTGCCATATTGTGATAATTTCTTGTCATATATCATGCCCAGTATATACACACACGAAATCCATGCACCTCCTTGAAATCTGTGATTTAGGTGAACTTCAGAAAAGGAGGAAAAACTATTACTTTATCGGGGTTTCTTTCATTCAGAAACAATTTTAGGGAGATAAAATTCACACTCAATAAAATTCACCCTCATAAAACATACAATCAAGTGAATCTGTCTCCACTAACTCCAGAATATCTTCATCAGCTCAAAAAACAAGCCAGTACTAGCAGCAATCACTCCTATTTCCCCTTCCCATCAGATTTATTTCTCTATGGAGTTTTGCATTCTGAATATTTACTATTAATATGTGTTCTTTATTTTACATGTTTCCTACTACATACCCAACAGTGCTCAGGGCCTACTCCTGGCTCTGTGCTCAGGGATCATACCTTAAGGGCTCTGGGAGCTATTTGAGGTGCTAAGGATAGAACATGGGTCAATCACATACAAGGCAGGTGCCCTTTCCCATGGATACCATAATATTCTATTATATGGCTCTTTACATTTAACCATTTGTACTGACATGTGAGCT
Source organism: Crocidura indochinensis (assembly GCA_004027635.1). Lineage (NCBI taxonomy): Eukaryota > Metazoa > Chordata > Mammalia > Eulipotyphla > Soricidae > Crocidura > Crocidura indochinensis. The sequence continues at coordinate 22,170 of PVKC010010439.1, read as the reverse complement.
CTCTACTTGAATTCTTATAAATGGTGCCGTGATGAACAACATGTCTAAGCTTTCATCTAGATAAAAGTTTCCGTTACCTTGGATATATATATATATATATATATATATATATATATATATATATATATATATAAGGGTGAAGTTACTGGATCATACAGTAAGTCTCTGCATTATATGTAATAGCTGAGAACCTGACAGGTGTGCTACCTGAGCAGTTGCTGCATTTAAACTCCATCTTTGCCCACACACAGCCAGAGCTTCTCTTTTCACTGTGAGTCTGACACCCAAAAATTAATGTTATTTGGTATCTTTTCAGATGCCTCTTGGCCATCTGTTTATTTCCTTTTTTGAAATTTCTGTTCAAATCCTTTGGTCCATCATTAAACTGGGTTTACTTTCCTTTATGGATATATTGGATGAGCTCTACATATTGCTATTGCAAAGGCCTCACATTTGTTTTCTATATGATTTTAACAAATCACATATATACGTGTGATTTTTTTTATATGTTTTCAGCAAATTAATCTTCTCGTTGAACTTTTTAAGAAAGAGAAATGAAGAGCCAGAGAGAAAACTGAAAATATGTCTTTCATGCAGAAGACCCAAGTTTCATTCCTGGCATTGATTGTATGGTTCTCTAAGTACCGCTGGGTACTCCAAACCCTTGAGCATTGCCAAATATGACTCCCCTCCCAGATAAAAATCACAATATGAAACAATAGATAAAACAAACCATAATAAGGTTTGGGGATCTAGTTCAGGGATAGAAGACATCCTTATGGGGGAGGCCCTCAATCTGATTCCTGAGACTACACAAAAATAAATAAAAACAATAGGTCCCAAGGAGTCTATTCTTGGAATAAAGCCTTGCAAATGATCAACATAAAAGATTTCCCACACATCAAAATATACACTATTATGCTATTTACGGTGCTGGAATGTCACATTCAGGTTCTTTTATATAGCAATTAAATAAAGGAAAGGCAAATTAGGTAATAAAATGGGAGAAAAGATTAGAGCATTGAGAATAGCCAAATTTCATAGACTTGTAAGCCCCAGAAGATAGATTATAACAAAGTGCTTCATTAACACTTGACATTAGACTTACTGCTATAAAACACAAGTGATTTCCATAATAAAACTTATTTGCAATTAAGCAGCATCATAAAATTACTATTATAAAGATAATGTCTTAGGCAAGCACATTAGTAATATCAGAAATGACTAAGTTCAAAGTAATCGGAGGTACAAATATAACTGCAAATGGGCTTTTAGACTACTCAGAGATTGTCAGTGTTAATATGCTAGCAGAAGAGAAGAAAGCTTTAAAAATGTGCTAGATTTTTAAGTTATAATATGCAGCTCAGCAGCCGCTGAGACTATGTGGAGACTATGCAGCAGCTTAGACTCTGTCCACGTTGGGCCCAGAGTCGATGATGTGGGAAACACATGGGAAGGATTATTCTGTTGAGGGTCTAGTCCAGGCTGAGTCTGAGTCTGGGGCAGGCTTGACTATAATAATGCATCATATTAGTTATTAAGTTCAAGTCAATTTAAATCTTCCTTGTAAGCAAGATAAATAAGTTTTCTAAAGGTTTTTCAAAAGCTCTATCTGGGGTCAGAGTGATAGCACATCGGTAGAATGTTTGCCTTATAGTGGCTGACTCAGGATAGATCTTGGTTCAGTCCTTGGCATTCCATATGGTCCCCCAAGCCAGGAGTGATTTCTGAGCACATAGCCAGGAGTAACCCTGAGCATCACCAGATGTGACTCCCAAACAAAAATTTAAAGAAAAAAAAACTATATCTTACTCACATTTTTGTATATGAGATAAAATATTCATGATTAGGAAAGTAAATAATGTGGTATAAGCATTTTACTGGCTGACATAGCAATCATCAGAGCAACTCTATGACTCGGCAGCTTTTGTTCATTTGCTCATTTTAAAGGTGCATGCTTAAGTGAAAGCGGAAGACAGTTAAGGTAGAGTTAGGATTTGAACTCAGATCTGTGGCTCCCCTCGGGTCCATGCTAAATTTCATTACTGATTCCCAAATGACTAGTTAGCGTTCCCTGAAAAACCAAGCAGAAGAGTAATACTCAGAAGTTGATTTTTGGTAAATAGTTTATCTCCTTTTTCTTTCTCTCTGAAGTTTTAAAAGGCATACTGCTCAGAAGAGAGAAGATAACAGGTATACTGCTCTGATAGAAGAAAAAAAATAAAGAGTGACTAGAAAGACAAAGTGGGAATGAAATTCTTGAGTTCAATTCTCAGCTCTGTTTTAGAATATTTCCCTTTACTCTTGATAAACAAACACAAGGAAAGTCTGTTTCTCTTTCATAACACACCCCAGGATGTTTGGGACTGAATGAGATCATAGAAAAAAAAAGAGAGCGAAAGAGATACAAATAACCCTGACTCCATGGCTACAAGAGAAAACACTTAGGAAGTCAAATCATTTGGGTGCAGGTTTTGCTTTCAAAAAACAAAACGGTGTGCTCCAAAGCCTCACCGTAAATCTCTGCGTTAGAATTTACAATAAGGTCTGTCCTTCTAGTTGTGTGCTTCAAGAATCAAATTATACTGAAAGCAAAGCTGCTTTGGATTTAGCCAGTGACTGTTCTGCATTCAGACACCCAGGCAACATTTTCTTCTTGAGTAGCACTGGAAGCCTGTTACCTGAGATTTGTGTGTCCCTCCCCCACTTTCAACCAGCTAGGGATTCGAGTACAGGAATAAGCCAGGAATGAAACCTGCAGCAGACAGAGTGGGGCCCGGAGTACAATGGAGGGGACAGCAGCCCTAAGAGGAGAAGACAGCAGCAAATAATACTTTTCTGGGCTGCAAAAGATGCTGGGTTGGTGCCTGTCTTGCTCTGCACTGAGAGATTTCCTCCTCCAGGTCCCCCAATCTGTCAACTGTAGCATTTGTGCTCCTGCCCTGCCTTTGCTCTCCACTGAGGAAAGTTCCTTCTCCAAGCACCTCTCCACCTTCTCTTTTGCCACAAAAACCTTCTAGGGAAAGACAGAAACACGATGTATTTTTTGTGGAGAATAAATACAAATACATCCCCATGAAGAAAAAAAAAGCCACAAATTCTTCAACTACTTTAAGCCACAATTCTTCAATTGCTTTGTGGAGAAATGTGCTAAACATTCTTTCACAAGATCTAGTGTGGGGTGATTAGACTGCAACCTCAGAACAAGAAGCAGGAGAAAACACTTTTAACAGCATTGGTACTAAGGGTGGGGAGGGACTGCTAATATGGCCCATGTCCTACAAACTGCTCTGAGACCATTAGCAGAGCACAAAGGGACAAAAGTGAGTGGAAGGGAATGGGCTGAGGCTGATGATGAGTGAAGTGGGGGTAGAGGAGGAAAGGAAAGTGCCCCAGATGGCATAATCAGGAAAGGAAAAGGTTTCTAATTTCCACCTGCCAGGTAGGATCTATTTATAACATAGACTTGAGGCCCCACTGTACTCTGGGGTCCTCAATAAACAAAAGCTGCAGTTCATGTGCTTATCACCTACCAAATGAGGGGGGAAATCCAAGGAGATTTGCTATTTCTTTAGGAGTGAAATAACGAAGTTTAAGCATCAAAAGTTTTGTGATCTTTTCCTCTTGGGACAAAGTGTCGAGGGATTTGTAGATCTCTTCAATCTGTAAGAATAAAAAAATCAAGATAATAGATGAAGTTGAAAGCAACTACATGTGTTAAGATCATACGTTGTGAGATCTAGAACTAGAGTTTTAAGAAGTAGAGTCTCACATAACACAAGATAGCAGAAGACACAAGCAAAAGGCACAGACAGAAGGTCTCTGTGTCATCAAAGACCTAATGAACTGACTCAGTAAATAGCAGTGTAGACTAAAAATAAACTACCCCTTAATGTTTCACAGTTACCATGATACTTTCAGTATATCCCTTTTAGTATATACTGTCAATATCCATATAAAGTATATATAAAAGTATATATTAAAGTATATATAAAGTATATATACTTTTCAATATATCCTTTTGATCCTCAAACATTAAAATTTACAAATAGAAACAAGTAAGAATAACATAGAGGATATAAATATAGTAAAAGAGTAAAACTAAAGAAAATTGGTCAAGCAATAAAATCACTTTCACAAGGTGAAAATATAAATTCTTAAAATGTTTACTAGTTGGGGCTGGAGAGATAGCATGGAGGTAAGGCGTTTCTCTTACATGCAGAAGGTTGGTAGTTTGAATCCCAGCATCCCATATGGTCCCCTGAGCCTGCCAGGAATGATTTCTGAGCATAAAGCCAGAAGTAACCCCTGAGCGCTGCCAGCTGGGAACCCCCCAAAACAAAACAAAACAAAAAAAAATGTTTAAGATCAATTTCATCAAATAGGATAATGGGGCCGGAGAGTTAGCATGGAGGTAGGGCATTTGCCTTGCATTCAGAAGGATGGTGGTTCGAATCCGGACATCCCATATAGTCCCCCGAGCCTGCTGGGGCAGATTTTATGACGTAGAGCCAGGAGGAACCCCTGAGTGCTGCCGGGTGTGACAAAAAAAAATTGTCTTAAAATTGATAAAGTGGGGGCCGGGAGGTGGCGCTGGAGGTAAGGTGCCTGCCTTGTCTGCGCTAACCTAGGACGGACTGCGGTTCAATCCCCCGGTTCCCCATATGGTCCCCGGTGCCTGCCAGGAGCGACTTCTGAGCGAATAGCCAGTAGTAACCCCTGAGCATCACCGGGTGTGGCCCAAAAAAACCAAAAAATAAAAAAAATTGATAAAGTATGTTTTTTTTCTGTTTGTTTTTTTGTTTTTGGGTCACATCCAGCGGCGCTCAGGGGTTACACCTGGCTCTAAACTCAGAAGTCGCTCCTGGCAGGCTCAGGAAACCATATGGGGTGCCGGGTTTCGAACTATGGTCCATCCAGTGTTGGCCGCGTACAAAGCAAACACCTTACCACTGTACTATTGCTCTGGCCCAGATAAAGCATATTTAATACATAAAATTTTGCACATGCACCTATTCATGTGTCTCTGATAAAGTTTTTATTCCAGGTAGCTTTCATTAATAGAAAAAAAATCATTTTCAATTGGTTTGAAGGAATGGTATAAGTTGCTTGAAGTGACCTCACTTCAAGATTATTCAAAACCAATATAGAGGCTAATAAATCAAGCCTATATTCAATAATGAAACAGTGAAGGTTTAATAATTTTCTTAAAAGTAGAGGCTTATTTGTGGCATGTCTACCTACGAACATCAAACCACTGTTTGTTTGAAGCCTGGACAAATATTGCCCATGGCCCTGTTATTAATTCCATAAAAATTACACCATGTTCGACTACTTCCAATAGTACCCGTGAAAACAAAGGCACTGGGAAAACTTCAGCTTAATAAAGAAGAATGCAGAATAAAGCTGACCAGTTTATCTTGAGCCAGAAAAATATGCTGTCAATGCACTCTCCCTATTTCTAGTTTTTTTTTAAAGAGCATTCTTAAAATAATGCTTTGAGGTCTAAAATACTTAAAGGGAAGCGAGACCTTATAAAGTAATAAAATAACTTAGTATTCTAGTCCAAGATAAAGTATGACCAGAGTCTTATTAAAACATATTTTCTCTGCTAACTAATTTTACAGCATGTGATACAAGGAAGGCTCTAATGTATCAATGTGTATGCAAAATTAAGCAGAACATTAATAACTATGTGTGACATTTCCATACACTATTTGTGTAATATAAATATAAATGGTTGGGCCTGGAAAGACTGTATAACAAACAGAGCACTAACCTTACACATGGCCAATCAGGTTTGATTCCCAGAACCCAAAGTGATTCCCCCAATATGGTTCCCCCAAGCCTCACCAGGAGTAAACACTGAGTGCAGAATAAGGAGTAGACCCTGAGCACTGCCAGATGTAGTCCCTAAACATTCAAGCAAATTTGAAAAATACAATACAAAAGGTAAAAATATGAAAAATAAGAGTTAAAAAAGCATGAACATTCTTTTTATATAAACTCATATCCTGCATATATGTCAAAACTGTTATGTGTCATATCCAAGTCTTTTTATGCGAATAAATAAGTTATATTCTCAATTGAAGAAAGAACATTATCTTAGAGCTCCCTAATTTTGACTGTTGACTGTAATTCTACTGGTAATAATTTTGAAATATCTTCCCTTGAAAGCAAACACAGTACCTGCACATCTTCTGAAGTCTGCAAGACAGATCCCGTCCCTTCTATATATCTTCCATAACTGAAATATTAACACAAATGATATTTAGTATCTGAGGTGCTGAGTCCTAACCTTTAAATGCATTCTTCAAAGAATAAGCCATTGGCAGAGTTAATACTGAAATATTTCCACTGTCACATAAAGAGGCTTCATAATTTAAAAATAAATTTAAATTCAAATATAAATGATCATTCTATTGAAACTTCTCAGACTTAAAGGGAGAAAAAGATACACTTGTATTATGTGAGAATACCTTCCTATTGAATCCAGGCTATGAGGCAGGAAATCAAAATTGCTGGTTGCACGTAGAGAAGAAAACTCTGGTCAAGTAAATGGAAGACCAAAAAATCTTAGTACTTTCCTGGTATTGAGTCATGAGAATATCCACCTTGTTTTTCAGGCTGGAAAACAGACCCTTATGCTCCAATGATTCCGTTTCACTATTTTAGATTGAGAGTACACACTCGGCAGGACTCCAAAGCATGGTGCCAGAGATTCAAGCCAGTCAGTGAGATTCAAATCAAGTCTCTTCCCCTGATCTCTGTAGATTAAATTTTAATTTATAGGGCAGTGGGGGAGAGCATGTGCTTTGCACGCAGATTCAATCCCTGAATCACATATGCTCCCCAAGCCTTCCAGGAATGATTCCTTAGCACAAAGCCAGGAGTAACTCCTGAGTGCCACCAAGTATGGCCCCAAAACCAAAAAAATAAAAAAAAATTAAAAATAATACATTTTAACTTCTTATACACTGATCATTAGAGAGGGAATAATTGTTGATGGATTACAAACCAAAGAAAGAAAGGTGCTAAAAATTTAGCTAACTAGAGTTCCATTCTAGACTCAATATAGGGGTTCTTTGGAACCACCGGAAGTGATCCCTGAGGGCAGAGCCAGAAGTTAGGCCTGAACACAGCTGAAGAGACCCCAACACACACACACACACACACACACACACACACACACACACACACGATTGTTTTTTTTAAAAATTTAGCTATTTGCCATCTCGAGAAACCATGAGTCCACCATGAGTTATTCCAATCTTGTGAAGGTCACCAAACAAGTGGCCCTGTCTTTTGTGGGCAGTGGACAGCATGTTCTATCAGAAGGAATTTCACTCATGTGTTCTGTCAAAGTCCAAGTAGGCAATTAAGGGATGAAAAAAAATATTCTTCTACCAGAAATATTTTATCAAAAGCTTCTTGTTTTGCAAAGAACTCAAAGCATCGATAGCTATGAAAACCTGGGGATACAGCATGAACAGCATCTCTTAAAAACCTACCCTTTGGTAAAGCACGTAGACCGTCTGGAGGTGGGTGTAACAATATCTAAAAGAAGGGCATATCGCAATAAGGACTCTGGGGGTATAAAGTAGTGGGTCGGGTCCAAGCCATCTTCTAGGAATCCTTCTAACATCTGCACAGAGAGATCGCTATCCTGTTGAAGTTTCCGGTTGATTTCTTCTGTTGTTTCCAGCTTGAACAAAATGGGCCCCTTTGGGGAAGTCTGTCTGATGCCCTCAAAGCAAGTGTTAGGCTCTTTTTGCTTTTCCTCAGCTCTCTTTTCTGCATCTGTTGCAGGTTTGGGGCACTGTTTTGATTCAGTTTGGGGGAATTCCATCAATATCTGGCATCAAATAAAAAATATATAACATGTCACAAATTTGATTAAAAATAAAATACTGAACACAAAAGAAAATAGTAACACAGTTATGAGACATTCTTAGGACGTTAGTAAGCAATATCAATCCTCGTCTTTACAGTTATTATAAAAAATATATACATTGTGAGAACTAGAAATGCTAGTTCAGCAGGAGAAATCATTCCTTTTTTGTTGTTTTTTTTTTCCTTGGGGTGGGGGGTCACACCTGGCAGTGCTCCTGGTTCTGTGGTCAGGCAGGAATCACTCCTGTTGTGCTCAGGAGACTATGGGATGCTGAGGATCGAATTTGGATCAGCACTGTGTATGGCCAAGAGCCCTCCCTGCTGTGCTCTTGCTCCAACACCACAGAACTCATTCTTTTTTTGTGTGAAGCCTAGGGTTCCAGCTTCAGCATGAGGGGAAAATACATATATATATATATGTATATATAAATATATATAATGTACATATATGTCTATTATATTTTGTATATTTTATATACACATATAAATGATGATTTTCTTATAAAGACGCACATTGTTATAACTATAGTGACATCATGTTGCATGGGAGATGATTTATTTTGTGGAGTTACTACTTTTGGTGTGAATTAAAGCATTCAGGAGGGTCAGGAATACAGCATATGCTTGCCAAGTGTGGGGCTCTAGGTTTGATTGTCGGCTACAATAACATTTCCAGGAAATGTTTTGCCTCAGTGAGTGTTCTGGCCCTTCATTAAAAAAATAAAAACAAAGCAAACAACAATGAAAAACTAGGAACATGACTATGATCTATTAATATAAGCCTAGAAATTAAAAAGGAAAATAAAATAAAACCTTTTTAGTTTACTCTGAAAGATCATTTTTTCCCTAGTAACATCTTTATTTAAGCACCATGGTTACAAAATGTTCATAGTTGGGTTTTATTAATAAAATGTACACCCCCTTCACCAATACAGCATTCCTACCACCAATGCCCCCCCCCAATATCCCTCCTCCTACACACCCTGCCTATATTCAAGACAAGCATTCTATTTCTCTCACTACCATTGTCATGATAGCTGCTAGTGTCCTTATTTTTCAAACTGCGCTCAATGCTCTGTGGTAAGCTTCATATCATGGACTGGTCCTTCTGGCCCTCATCTCTATTGTCTCTGGGTATTATAACCATGATTTTTTATATTTCTTAAATCCCACAGATGAGTGAGACTATTCTGGTTAACCTATTTTCCTCTAACTCATTTCACTCAGCATAGTAGTTTCCATGTCCATCCATGTATAGGAAAAATTCATAACTTATTTTTCCTAATAGCTTCATAGTATTCCATTGTATATATATACCAGTTTCTTTAGCCACTCATCTGTTGTTGGGCACTTGGGTTACTTCCAGTTTCTGGCTATTGGAAATAGCATTGCAATGAACAAACTGATGCAGAGGATTTTTTTGTAGTGTGGCTTTGTGTAGCTTAGGTATATCCCTAGGCATGTTATTGTTGGATCATATTGGAGCTCAATTTCAAATATTTTGAGGAATATTCATATCATTCTTCAGAAGGATGAACTAGATGGTATTCCCACTGGCAGTGGATAAGAGTTCCTTTCTACCCATATCCCTGCCAGCACTGTTGTTGCTCATTGTGATGTGTGCCAGTATGTGGCATGAACCTAATTGTTGTTTTGATTAGCATTTTCCTGTTAAGTGATATGGATCATTTTTTCACGTGCCTTTTGGCCATCTGTATTTCTTCTTTGAGGAAGTGTCTGTTCATTTCTCTCCCCATTTTTTGATGGAGTTAGATGTTTTTCTTGTTAAGTTCAGTTACTACCTTATATATATATATATATATATATATATATATATATATATATATATATATTAGATATTAGGTACTTATCTGATGAGTATTGGGTGAATAGTTTCTCCCATTCTGTGGGTGGTCTTTGTGTCCTAGTCACTATTTCCTTTGAGGTGCATAAGTTTCTCAATGTAGTCCCATTTATTTATCTCTATTTCCACTTGTTTGGACAGTGTGTTTCTTCTTTGAAAATGTCTTTAATCTCAACATCATGGAGTGTTTGCCTATGTTTTTTTTTTCTATATACCTTATGATTTTGGGTCTGAAATCAAGGTTTTTAATCCATTTTGATTTGACTTTTGTGCATGGTGTTAGATAGAGGTTCAAGTTCACTTTTTTGCTGACCAGTTGTGCCAACATCACTGGTGGCTTTCCTTGCCCCTATCAAAGATTAACTTACTGTACATGTGGGGAACATTCTCTGAACACTCGACTCCCCTGATCAGAGGGTCTGTCTTTATTCCAATACCATGCTGTTTTAATGGCTATTGTTTTCTAGTACAATTTAAAGTTGGTTAAAGTGATGCCTTCCATCTTCTTTTCCTAATGGTTACTTTAGGAATTCATAGGCATTTATTGTTCCAAATGAATTTCAGGAATGTTTGGTCCACTTCTTTGAAGAATGTCATGGATATCCTTACAAGACTTGCATTAAATCTGTACAATGCTTTGGGGAGTATTGCCATTTTAATGATGTTAGCCCTTCCAATCCATGAACAGGGTATGTGTCTCCATTTTCTTGTGCCCTCTCTTATTTCTTGAAGCAGTGTTTTGTAGTTTCCTTTGTATAGGTCCTTCACTTCTTTAGTTAAGTTGACTCCAAGGTATTTGAGTTTATTTTTAATGCCTATTTCTTCTCTATTATTATTTGTGTCTAAGAAGGCCATTGATTTTTGCATGCTAATTTTGTAACCTGACACTTTGCTATATGAAACTATTGCTTCTAGAAGCTTTTTGGTAGTCTTTATGGCTTTTCATCTGCATACTGTGAGAGTTTGAGTTCTTCCTTTCCTATGTGAATACCCTTAATATCTTTTTCTTGCCTAATGTCTATGGCAAATTCTTCCAGTACTATGTTAAATAGAAGTGGCAAGAGGGGGTAGCCTTGTCTTATACCAGATTTTAGAGGAAAGGCTTATTTTTTTTTATCTCCACTTAGTATAAAATGTATCATGGGCTTGTGAGCAAATGGCCTTGATTATATTGAGAACAGTTACTTTCGTTCCCATTTTGAGAGTTCTTATCATGAATGAATGTGGACCTTATCAAATGCTTTATCTGCATCGATTGATATGATCATATTGCTATTTTTCCTTTTGTTGATATGGTTTTATGTTGACTGATTTACGTATGTTAAGCCATCCTTGCATTCCTGGAATGAAACCTATTTGGTCATGATGTATGACTATGATGTATGACTTTCTTGATGAGGCATTGGTGGACCCTATTTACTAGGATTGTGTGTGTGTGTGTGTGTGTGTGTATCTTTGCATCTGTGTTCATCAGGGATATTGACCTAGTTTTCTTTTTTGGCAGCATCTCTGTCTGGTTCTGGTATCAGGGTGATGTTAGTTTTGTAAAAATTATTTGGGAGTATTTCTGTTTCTTCAATTTCCTGGAAGATCCTAACAAGAATTGGTAGTAGGTTCTCTTGAAAGGTTTGAAATATTTCGTTAGTAAATCCATCTGGACCTGGCTTTTATTTGGGGAAGATTTTTGATTACCATTTTAATCTCCTCAAGAGTGATGGGTCTATTCAGATATGCAAGGTCATATTGGTTCAACTGTGGGAGATTATAAGAGCCTAAGAATTTATTCACTTCTTCCAGGTTCTCTTGTTTTGTGGCATAGTTTCTCAAATTAGGCTCTGATACCCTTTGAACTTCTGTATTACCTATAGTTATCTCCCTCTTTTCATTCCTAATTTAGCTTATTAACTTTCTCTTCCTTTCTTTGTGAGTTTTGTAAGTGGTTTATTGATCATGTTTACTTTTCAAAGAAAACCAACTTTTACTTTTATTGATCTTTTGGATTATTTTTGGATCTCCAATTCATTACATTCATCTAAGTTTTGTTATTTCCTTCTGCCTACCTATTTTTGGTTCATTTTGTTGATAAATTTATAATTTTATAACCTGTGTTATTAAATTATTTTATAGGTACTTTTTTCCCTCCTGGTGTGCTTATAAAGCTATTCATTTTCTTCTTAGCATTGCTTTTACTGTGTCCCACAAATTCTGATCATTTGTGTCTTCATTTGCATTTGTTTCCAGACTTCTTTTGATTTCCTTTTCGATTTCAGCTCTGACCCATTCGTTGTTCATTAGTGAGCTGTTTAATTTCCAGGAGTTAAAGTTTTTCCTCTGTGTCTCTTTGAAGTTTTCTTCTAATTTTAGTGCATTGTGATCTGAGAAGGTAGTCTGTATGATTTGTATCCTCTTGATTTTATGGAGGTGTTTTATGGGCCAGCAAGTAGTCTATTCTGGAGAATGTCCCAGGTGAATTGGAAAATAATGTGTATCCAGTTTTCTGGGTATGGAGTGCCCTATATATATATATATATATATATATATATATATATATATATATATATCAACTAGTCCATGTTCTTCTATTTCTCCTTTCAGAGCTAAGTATATTCTTGTTGGGGTTCAGCCTGGTTGACATATCAAGGGGTGACAGGGCAGTGTTGAGGTCTTCCACTATTATCATGTTGCTATTGATGACTTCTTTCAGATTTGTCAACAATTGTATTAAATATTTTTCTGGTCCCTCATTGGGTGTGTATATGTTTAAGAATGTGATTTCCTATTGTACATTACATTGATTATTACAAAATGTCCAACTTTGACCCTTATAGCTTTTTAAGTCTAAAGTTTGTGTTATCTGACATTAATATGGCTACTCCATCTTTTTTAAGGGAGCTTTCTGCTTGGATGATTGTTCTCCAACCTTTGACTTTGAGTCTGTGTTTGTTCTGACTACTCAAATGTTTCTTGTAGGCAGCAGAATGTTGGATTCAGCTTTTTGATCCATTTAGCCACTCTGTGTCTCTTAACTGATGTATTTAGTCCATTGATGTTGAGAAAGATAATTATCATGGGATTCAGTGTCATGTTTATATAGGAGTTTGGTGTGTCTGCTGGTCTGACATGCCTTAAAATAGACCTTTCAGTTTGTCTTTTAAGGCTAGTTTTCACTCTTTAAATTTTCTGAGTTGTTGTTTATCTATGAAGCTATGTATCTTTCCTTCATTCCTGAATGTAAGTTTGACTGGGTGTGGTACTCTTGGTAAAGAATTCATTTTGTTAAATTTTTCCACAATATCCTACCTCTCTTTTTGATCTTGTTGATTTCAGTATTCTACCCCTATATGTGGGACTCATCATTGTGACTAGGATGTGTTTTGGGGTACTTTTCTTTGTATCGCTTTTAGATGGTACTCTTGGGGCATGCAAGATTTAGCTGCATATACTTTTTTAGCTCTGGAAGTTTCTCTGCAATGATATTCTGGCCTGTTGATTCTTCATGGGAATTTTCTTCCTGAATCTCTGGGACTCCAATAATTCTGGTTGTTTCTGTTGAGTTTATCACAGATTTCTATGTTCTTCTGTTCACCTACTTTGGTTTTTTTTTTTTTTTTCATTGTCAGATCATTTGATTTAAGGCTTTTTCCAATCTCTTCTGTCCTGTGGAGTTGTTATTCCTCTTCCACTCACTGATTCTGTTCTCAGCCACTGTTACTCTATTGGAGAGGCTTTCCAGTGAGACTTTCATTGTGTCTACAAAGTCTTTTAGTCCTGTTATTTCAGTTTGGCATTTTATTATTTCTATTTTCATATCCTCTTGATTCTTATTTGTGGTTGTTCATTTCATGCTTTGAGTTCTATGAGGATCCTTCATATTTCTTCTCTAAAGTCTTTATCTTAAAGGCTAAATATGTGGTCAGCAATTTTTAGGTCATCAAAGCTGCCATCTTCATTCTCAATTCTGTGTTGTTTAGCCATTGTTACACTTTAGGGTCATTTTTTATGTGTTGTGCTGGGGTTCATTGATGAGGATGTGTGGGCAACCGAGGAGCAAAGTGAAGAGGTCAGATTCCTCTGATTTGACCCTTCAAAGGTGAGGTCAGATCAAGTCTGTGGGTTCCATGAGCTCTTCTAGGTGATGTATTTCCCAAAGCCAGCAATGGATTAGGATGGCACCCATGTTGACATGTGCATGGCTGGTGGGGAACAACAGGCTCTACTTTCAGTGGGCAGGGTCAGCTCACCTCCTTCCTTTAATGTGCATTCTGTAGGCTCTTCGGGGCAGGTTAGGTCCCCGGGCCGACCACATTAAAGTGCACACAGCTTGTAAGGAGCAACTTATCACCCTGAAAGGTTAGTTCTATTTTTGAATCTTACAGAAAAAAATTTTTTGTTGCAAAATGTGAAAAAAACTCTGCTGTGTCAAAGAAAAATCACCTTGAGGAATTTTTCATTATCATGCCTTTGTTTGCTATATTTTTACACAGAAACAATTGCCTATGATTGAAAAATAAGCTTCTAGTGTTACAAAACTATAAAAGATTGTTGATGGGAATGGGATATCTTTTGAGCTCTTCCTGTGGGGATTTGCTAACTGCAAAAAGCCCCTCTGTGAATTATCTTAGAATCAAGAACTAGCTGCCTCCAGGGTGAACTCCAGCAAACCTGTAAGGGGACAAGACAACATCCCACTCTGCTCCTGTTACTCACTTGGGAAACCCAGCACAAATCCTTCAGGGCTGAGTTTTTTTTTTTTTTCGGGGGGGGGGGTCACACCCGGCAGTGCTCAGGGGTTACTCCTGGCTCCATACTCAGAAATTGCTCCTGGCAGGCATGGGGGATGATATGGGGCACCGGGATTCGAACCGATGACCTTTTGCATGAAAGGCAAACGCCTTACCTCCATGCTATCTCCCGGGCCCCAGGGCTGAGTTTTGTGCCCACCTTCCGGAGAAGAATGTGGGCACACTCAATGCCCACTGGACATGTGCCAACCAGGAAGACACTTTGTCTTCCTTCAAACCCTGCATCCTTCAAGCCACTAAATAGGGCCCAGCCAAGTTGTTCTTTGATAGGCCTTTCTGAAGATTCTGGCTTTGTCAGTAAACAAAACTCCCTGAGAAATTCTTCTAGGAGTAAAAGACAAGAGTCCATCTTCGACCTTGTCCAGGATCCCTGTTTTCCCAGAGTATTAACTGTGTCACCTGGAGAGAGCCTCAGGAGCACTGCAAAACTCTACTGACAGACCTTTTCATGTGAATGGATGCACAGAAAATTGCCCACAGTGAATACCAGACTTACAACAAGTATGCATTTGATTCTGACAGAGGCGAATAATTACTGTATTTAACAAACTAAATAGAATTGACCTAAAAAAATAGGTCCCATAATAAACTTCTGAATCTTCTTAAGCCTCATTAAGACTTCATATTTAATTTTACCTGGAGCATGTCTTAATGTCAGCTGAGGAGAAAAGAAGATACAAAGTAGAAAATAGAAAGAAAAATTATAGAAGGTGGTAGAGGCATTATTTTTCTTTTACTTTTAAATTATTATTTCTTAGTAAGGAAAGAGAAAAACAGCTTTGGATGTAGGATTTGTTTTGCTGTGCTTGATTAAAGCAACAGAAGTTGTACTGTGAGAGAGGAAAAAAAAAACAAGATTTGGAGACAGACAGACCTAGGGAATGGCCCACATTACAGTCTACAAGACTCATCAATCTCCACAAAAACAGTTATGGAAATCAACTGGTAGAGAATATTTGCAACAGAAGGATAATAGCAATAACAATCAGAATAATACCTGACCGGCAGCTTGAAAAGGTAACGGCTCAGACTGAAGCTTTGCAATCAGGAAATAGCGGAGTCTGGAATTTGGAATGCCAAGCTGTAAAGAAAGCAGGTCATTAGAGGCTACAGAAAATTCAAGGGCTCTGAAGTACCTCATGAAACCCAGTTGAAAATCCTCAGCGAGCTGCACATTTAGCATCTGCCAGAGAAAATTTTGGTTGGGTTCATAGAACACTTCTTTGGACTCTTTTAAACTGCCACATATTTTTTTTTGGGGGGGTCACACCCAGCAGTGCTCAGGGGCTACTGGTTCTGTACTTAGAAATCACCCCCAGCAGGCTCAAGGGACCACAAGGGATGCCGGGATTTGAACCACTGTCCTGCATGCAAGGCAAACACCCTACCACTGTGCTATCTTTCCGGTCCCTGACTTTTTTACTTTTATTTGAAAGCAATGAAGCTTTAGTTTGATAATTGTTGTTGTTGTTGCTTTTTGGGCCACACCAGTGATGCTCAGGGGTTACTCCTGGCTATGCGCTCAGAAATCGTCCCTGGCTTGGGAGACCAGGTGGGACGCCAGGGGATTGAATTGCAGTCCATCCTAGGCTAGTGCCGGCAAGGCAGATGCCTTACTGCTCTGTGCCACCACTCCAGCCCCTAGTTTACTAGTTTACTATGTTGATACTTTACTCTCTATTTCCCAGGCAATAAGTTACAAAGATATTCATATATAAACGGTCAATATATTAATCATTAAAATTCAAGCATAGCTATGTTTAGGTACTTACTACCTCATTTTTAGGAAGAGAATTCATTCGCTACATTTTAAGTACTGAAATATGAAATTTCCATAGTTTATGCATCTAATTTTTGAAGCAGATTTCTTTCCATGTCAGGACAAAGAACTGTAAAATAGGACTACAGATAACCTTATGTACAATGATAACAAAAAGTATCTTAAGATCTACCAAATCACTTGTCATTATTAACTTTATTTTGTATTGATAATATATGGACAATGTTAACACTTTAATAGTATGTTTAAACTATATTATATAATTAATATTTTCTACTTGAATTTATTTTGAAGCATTAAAATTATAGCATATCTAGCTTACAAATGCCAAATATCACACATTTTTAACAAATATATTCCTTTTATCTTCTGGATGGAACAAAACCATATTCTCCATGCATGAGAGAATGTTTCAAACATTTTTTCTTTTTCTTTTGTTTTTGTTTTTGGGTCACACCCGGTGACGCACAGGGGTTACTCCTGGCTATTTGCTCAGAAGTTGCTCCTGGCAGGCACGGGGGACCATATGGGGAACCGGGGGAGATCAAACCATGGTCCGTCCTAGGTTAGTGCAGGCAAGGCAGGCACTTTACCTCCAGCGCCACCGCCCGGCCCCCAAACATTTTTTCATAAAATACATATAAGTGCATCAATGTGCCTATAGCTAACTACCTCTGTAGAAAGTGGGCCTATGTGAGAACTTATTTCACAATTTAGCAATAATATCATCCAAAACTGAATCTTTTTATTGAGTCAAACTTCCTCTAAAAAAATAGTTTCTATTTCTGATACTTACAGAGGTTGGAGACAATAGAAATTCTTGGTACTGAAAGCCACAATTTTCTATTGTTTGTATTAACAGGTCTCTAGAAAAATAAAGAAAAGAAGTTAAAAAAAATCTTCCCTCTAGAGTAGAAAATGGTTGCTATATACATAATAAACAGAAAACTTCATTTGCAGTTAAAATTATACCTCCACTCAGGTTGTTTAGAAAAGAATGATCTTAGGTCTATATTAAGTTCAGCATTTGATATACTTCTCAAAGAAAGGAGTAATTGTGTATTATAAATAAATAAAGCTGTCGGATACTTGATATAAATGCATATCTGCTGGTGATAAACTGGCTACAGGAAATGACGGTACAAGCACATCTGAGAAGAGGAAGGAGAGACAAAAGAAGATCCTTGAACTTAGGTTCTCTTGACACCAAAGCTGCTGCCTAAAAAGGTCTGTTTCTTCCATCTCCTTGAGGTAGGCTAGGAGCAGGTCAATAGGAGCAGGTCCACTCAAAACATTCCTATCTCTAAAGATAATGGTATTAAGTCACTACTTTTCTTTTTAAATATACGCTTATTCTGAAAAAATAAATTCAAACATCAAAGCCAGTGAAAAAATCAGCAAGGCATATTAACTAATATGCGTATTAATGAGAAAATTTTACAACATATTTGCCAGAATAGACATGCTTGTTTTTAAGATCTTTATTTCACAAAAGCTCCTATTATAAACTATAGAAATGTAAGACAGATATAAGACAAATGCTTTATTATTTTACCTTGTAGAAGATACTTCAAAACCTTTAACATTTTCTAAAAGAATATACTTCGGTAAATTTTTTAACCTAAAACAGAAATCATTTGAAACATTATGAAGAAGAAAACCAAACTTGTTCTAAAAAAATGAATTTGTTTTCTTAACTTGTAAAAGAATTTCATGAGATAGATAACACTTATTTTATCATTTTTCCCCATAATTCTGATATGACTTTATTACTGATTGCTGGAAAATGTTGATTTCCAGTAAAATCTGTCTTCAAAGCAATGGTTCACAGAGAGGACATTCTTCCTGATTCCAAGGTTTAAATTAATAGTACACTCCAGAGAAGTAAGATAGAAGCTAAGGTACTTGCTTTACAAGTGGCCAATCCTACTTCAATCCCCAGCACCACACAGGGTTTCCTGAGCACCACTAGGTGTAACCCGAACACAGAACCAGGAGTAAGCTCTAAGTACTATTTAGGTGTGGCCAAAAGCCAAGGCTTCCTCCCCACACCAAAAACAATAACGATAATTTAAAGTAAACTTTAGCAGAAAACTAAGATTCTACCTTGGGAGAATATCTAGAAAATATAAAAAACTCTTTGTCCTTGGATCATTCACGTCACCTTGCAGGCCAATTCTGGAGGGATAAAAAGGAAAAGGGAAAGAGTTAGTTTATCAAAAATCTTATACTCAGCTAGCATGTACATTGATAAATTTTTTAAATTGATACATTTTTAAAAGTCAAAACTGAAAAAATCAAGATAAGTTTTTCTCATATTAAAAAATATCATTTTTCTAAAGATATCAAAATGTAATTATTCATCCAATTCAAAAGAAAAATATTTCACTAGCTAATAGACACTTAAAATTTATTTTTGGGGCCCGGGAGATAGCATGGGGGTAAGGTGTTTGCCTTTCATGCAAAAGGTCATCAGTTCGAATCCCGGTGCCCCATATGGTCCCCCGTGCCTGCCAGGAGCAATTTCTGAGCATGGAGTCAGGAGTAACCCCTGAGCACTGCCGGGTGTGACCCAAAAACCAAAATAAATAAATAAATAAATAAATAAAATTAATTTTTATAATACAGGTCAAATGACATAGTTGAAATATAGGAAAATGAATCTTTTAAGATAAAATAAATTATCCCCTTATAGAACAATTCGTCACATCTTTTATTCTACCCCAGGTGAACCAACAAAAGTTCACAGGATGAGCTGGCTTTTTGAAAACTATAACTGACAGTATTTTAAAGTCCAGTACCTAAGTAAACATGAGTTTAAAAATAAGAATAATAAATAATTCAAACTATAAACTTGTAAGTTTCCATGTTCAAAACTATGATATCATTTGATTTAATGAGTTCTTCAAAAGTGAGACTCCTTCACAGAGCAATATTCAGGGCACATACCTGGTGAATGGCTGGCAGGGTGGACTCATTAAAACCATATTGAAAGACAACCTGTCAAATTCTTCTAGCGTAATGCCCTAAAAATAAACAATTGGGGAAAATAGATTAAATGTATATAGAATGGGAAATTACCTAATTATAACTAAATGTATTAAGAACTATAAGTTTACAGGGGTCAGAGTGATAGTATAGTGGGTAGGACACTTGCCTTGATCCTCAAAACCCCTGTGGTCCCATGAACACAGACAGGAGTGAACCCTGAGCAGAGAGCTAGGAGTAAGCCCTGAGCACTGCCAGGTGTGGCTCAAGAAGAAAAAAAAGGTAAGTTATAATTACAAGACGTAATACTTCTCAATCAACTTCAAATAACTTTCCAAAGCAGTGCTGTGAGGAAGAGGAGTGAAAAACCAAAGTTCTGCAAAATGAAGTGACTTCCCTGGGACCCCAGGACATGCTAAAGAGGAAGTAGGATGCTAGTTTCCTGGTTTTCTTCATGTTTCGAGTCTTGTGTTTTCTGGAGTCAAACATGACATATTAATTAAAAAAAATTTTTTTGGTATTTTTTGGGGGATCATACCAGTGATTCTCAGGTTTTACTCCTGGTTATACTCTCTCCCAGGAATGCTCACGGGACCATATGGAATGCCAACCAACCCCAGGTAGGCTGTGTGCAAGGCAAATATTCTACCCACTCTGCTATCACTCTGGCCCTAAATATTTTTTATTTGGCCATAAATATTTTCTAAGCAATGATTTCTAGCACTGGATGTGGAAAATGTTTGCCTCTTGATTTTGAGTAGGTGACATGATGGGCCAGCTATCATCCCTTTCATGTAAGTCTGTTAATAAATCACAAATGGATAAAGGTCACATTTTCTGATGGTCAGAATGATTATATTATCTTGCAGTGCTAGTCAAATAACTTCAAAAGAGTGTTTATAAGATTAACTGAAGTAATCCTTATTGTACTAGAAGTTGAAAAGTGTGCTGTTTTGCTCTCATTTTAGACAGCAACAGACAGAGAAAAATCTCTGTCCCTGGTTATCTGACTCACTTGCTTAGCCAGTGGCTTATCTGCTTAGCCAGATATTCAAAGCACCACATGAGGACTCCAACCCTTCCCATCTACCACCCATTTTTTTTTTTTTTTTTTTTTGTTTTTTGCGTCACACCCGGCAGTGCTCAGGAGTTACTCCTGGCTCCATGCTCAGAAATTGCTCCTGGCAAGCACGGGGGACCATATGGGGCACCGGGATTCGAACTGATGACCTTTAGCATGAAAGGCAAACACCTTACCTCTATGCTATCTCCCGGGCCCCTACCACCCATTTCTAAGTTCAAGAATATATAAAAGAATAGACAAAGCTTTATTCTGAGTTCTCCAGAGTGAGTAAACTTGGGGTCTCTAGTATAATAAACTTTTGAAAGTATGCCATTTGCCATTTTAAAATTATAGGCTTTTGGGGTCACAGAGATAGATAGTACAGTGAGCAAGATGTTTAACTAGCTGGGGTTAACTTATGGTAGAAAATCCTTGGCAATAATAGCAAGAGGGAAGAAGATGAACATAAAGTGGATTGTTGAATTCACACACAAGTTTCAGTATTACAGGGTGGGGGGTGCTCCCTGAAGCTAATGTTGTTCACGCTGACTTTTCCCCACTGTGAAGAAGCCCATGTTCTCTCTTGAATATGAATCTCTCTGTCTCTTTTTCTTTCCCCTCAGGCCTCTCTAAATTTCTTTCAATGAAAGCCATTTATTTGGCTTCGATAGAAAAAACAAAAAGATAAAAATTCTTAAAAGTTAATAAATAACTTACCAAGTTGAATATCAGACACATTTAGAAGTCAAGCATATTATTACATTTTGATTCTTCCTTAAAGAACAAGTCTCTCTCTCTCTCTCTCTCTCTCTCTCTCTCTCTCTCTCTCTCTCTCTCACTTGAAGTCTTTTTCAGTCATGTTCATTTTACTATATACCTATTAAACCAGTAACAACCATTACTCACCTCAATTGTCCGGGCCAGTAACTGTGTGTGAGGGAAATTGTACTTGTACACTTCATTAGCGACCGTGTTTACATCTATAGCAGCCACCACTTGGGCAGGTACTCCACTCTCTGGACAGACAAACAGAAAATAAGAGGTCAAGCACCAAGCACCTGTTTGCACCTTAGAGAGAGAGGTCCCACAGCTAATGCCCAGCACCTGCCCACCTCGCTTCAGTGGCCCAGCCAGGCCCCATGTGGAAAACAGTACATGGGGCAGGACACTAGGCACGAAGATAAATATTTACAGACTTCTAGATTCTCTTTCCAGAAGCATTCTGATGCTCAAAATAAAATATAAATATTGCAGTCACTAGCTTCTATTATAAGCTTTCCTCCTGCAGTCAAGCTAGATATTTGAGAAGTTGACTAGAAAGTGCCTGACATCAAAACAAATGTATAGGAAACAAATATGAAATGTGTTCTTTAAAGCCCTAACACTTGGAATTTTATATCAATAATAAACTACAATGTGCTCCTTGCCTCTAACATTTACACAAAGTGGTTTCCAATACCATTAAGGATGTTTTGAGGAAATTTTGGTTATTTTTTTAGGTTTTTTTAGTTTTCCTTTAATGCATGTTATTAAGATATATAACTCACATCCCATAAACTTCACTTAGGTTTTGGAAAGTTTTTTTCCAACAAGGTAAACAAGATAAGGGAAGAATGTGCCTTCACCACCCCTCTGCTCTGGTGCCCAAGAAACACATTTCTAAAATACTTTTAGATATAGAGAACCCTGTAAACCTTTATAAACAGTCATCAAAAAGTGAACCATTTAAGTGTTACATTGTGTGTATTGCTATATCTTAGAATGATTGCCTCTCTTCCAC
>PVKC010010438.1:6600-25824 GCA_004027635.1 Crocidura indochinensis | reverse complement strand
CTTCCTTCCTTCCTTCCTTCCTTCCTTCCTTCCTTCCTCTTTTTCTTCTCCTCTCCTCTCCTCTACTCTCCATTTTCTCTTTTTCTCAGGACTTACTCCTGGCTGTGCACTCAAAGACCACTCTGCAGTACTCCAGGGACCATGTGTGGTGCCCGGGATCAAAATCATGGATACATTGGATACATGTAAGGCAAGCACCATACCTATAGAACTATGGCCCCAACTCCTTTACTTCCCATGTTAAAAGTAAAAACTATCGGGCTCATTCCACTCTCAAAGCGGATGGGTTGGTACCCAACGAGCTTGGTGACCCTCTACCACCAGTCGCCCAGCATGCTGCCGAAGAAGAGCTTCTTCTCCGCATCCCGGGCTGCGACCTCAGACCCCAGGCTACTTGGGCCTTGCACTCTGGCCTTGGTAATTGTTACAAACCTCGCTTCCTCAGGACAGTTGCTTGGGGCCTTGGAACCTGCATTTTATGACCACTGTCAAGCACTGAGATTGGTTGGTACTTACACGAGTCCATGGTAGCTGGGTCATTGCATTAGGACAAGCCCCTTTTGCCTGCAGTGCTGCTTGTCCTGATTGAAAGTACCATTTCCTGCTCTCCGGTGTATAAAGCTTTTATCTCTTCTTGCTGGGACTCTGCTCAGATCCTGGTGGGATTCTGGAGTGGCGGGGTGACCTCACAGAGCAGAGATATTCCAGTCTCCTTGGTCGGAGTGTTGAGGAGAGGAGACTGTCTCTTTAGCTCCTGGTTTAGGATTGTTTCGATATGAACCTGGCCACCACAATAGTCAGAGGGAGGCTCTCCATGGACAGCAGTGCCCAGCACTGGCCCCGGGACGATGGTCACTTTGTCCCAGCTGTCGCCTGGGCATTTCCCGGGACTCAGGGTCCCACAGTCTTCCTCCTGAGCACGAAGCCCATTCAGAATCCCACAGCTCACAGGGCTCATGGACGACCACCTCACACCTTCTTGCTAGCAAGCTCTCTGCTCCATGGTCAGGCCCTGTCCTTCCTGGGCACCTCTGCTCCTGGGACAAGGTCGACACCCCTCCTCCCTTCTCTGTTTCACCAGGAACCAAGACTTGGGCACCAGCAACACCACTGAGATCAGCTCCTGTGTGCTGAGCGGGGAACAGGGAGAAAAAAAATGTCTACATACACAACCACACAAGAGACAGACACACAGGCACACAGACTTCATGTGAAGACACCCAATAACGCCTGCATATTATAGTCACATGCAGACACATGATTAGACAGACCACAGGTATACACAGGTATATCACATACACATATCACACATGTTCTGGATGCCTGGCCTCACTCTTCCCTCTCCATAGGAACCGGACACTTGTGGTCATTCTGCAGCCTATCCCGCTTTTTGCCCACTGTGGCCATCCCAGACAGCCACAGTCTATGCAGTTGTTTGCTTCTCTCCACCTTCTGAACTGATATGCACCCCCAAGAATATTTGCTTGTCTTTCTCTTTGGAGCACCCGAGAGTCCTTCCAGATCCGTAAACTCTGGTAGCCTCACAATCCAGTGTGGCTCGGGCTGGTGTGGGTGCTGGGGTGCCAGATTGTGTCTCAACAGGACCCTTGGCAGTGTCCGCTCGTGCTCCTTCTCCCCTTGCCACAGCTCTGCAGTCAGGTAACCCTCCTCTGGCTCTCTCAACAGGCTCAGTGGGGGTGACGTCCTGGCCCAGGGGGTGCGAGCGTTCCAGGAATCGTCCCAAGATGTGCTCGAAGCTGCACATCCTCTCACTCTTCTACCAGGTGTGCAAAGCTCAGGCCGCCCCTCTGGGCCAGTTTGGGGACAAAAGCACTTGAATAATGAAAATTTCTTTTTTCTTGCCTATTTTGTCCTTGTAAATATGGATATCCACTGACCAGATAGCAGGGAGCATTTTTGTAAAAAGGGTCACATCAAGTCAGAGAAGATGAAATTTTTTAATTTTTAAAGTAGGGCCAGATCCTGTGGCCCCAGCCTCCTTTGATCATGATGGTGGATCAGGACCTGGAAAATGAATCACAGCCAGTCAGTGCACCAGACTCGCTCACTGTAACGCAAGGCAGGGTTCTTGGGCACACTCCCTCACACACTCCCCTCACCAGGGTTGGTGCTAGTTCTGGGGGGCTTCTTGGAGGGGATGTGAAATTTAGCCAGGACCCCTGTGCTGTGTGGATTGGCCTGCTCTGGGGAGAGGGGGTCTTTGTCTCGCTTCCTCTGGACGACCAAGGACACTTCTTCCTGCCGAAACTTCTCTTCCCTCTCTCCCCACTCTGTCCTGCCACTCACTGCCTGGGCAACTGCCATCCATCTGACCCTTCAAGGGGACTCCTGGGCACAAGTGGATGAGTTTGTGGATGTTTGGATATGAAGTATGACTGTGCATTGTGGGTAGGTACCTATACATGTGAATATGTAAGTTGTGTGTTAAGCATAGGTGTGTTGAGCATGTATGTGAAGGGATGAGAGTGTGTTATGCATATATGAGCCTCTAATGTGGTGTATGCCTGCTAAGAGTGTATATAGGTATGTGGAGTGGTCATGTGAATGTGCATGTGGAATGAGGAGCTCTTAACACCCAGACACGTCCACGGTGAGGCATCAACACCTTCACACTCTCTCCCCACACTCAGACTGCCTCTAGGCCTTGTCCCTGGTGGCAGTAGTTATCAAGCTCTGGCCCTGTGTCTCCCAAAGCCCTATACATCAGGGGGTGACCCAGCCCACATTTTCACCTACTTTGGTGATTCTAAGTTGCTGAGGCCACCAGTCAATTGTTTCCTTGGAGTCTGCCCAGGCTGCTGGTTTAATTTTTTTTCCCAAGACCCAGGGTCCACAGGACACGGCCAAATGGCTAGGTGTGCTGAGGCCACCCAAACGGATCTCATGAGGCCACCAAAGTCACTGGCTCCTTCAAGGCCACCCAAACCTCTGGGTTTACCGATGTCACCCATGACAGTAGCTCTGACAGATCTGCTGAGGCCACCAAAGTCTCTGGGTCCTTCAAGGCCACCCAAACCTCTGGGTTTACCGATGTCACCCATGACAGTAGGTCTGACGGATCTGCTGAGGTCACCAAAGTCACTGGGTCCTTCAAGGCCACCCAAACCTCTGGGTTTACCGAGGTCACCATTGACAGTAGGTCTGATGGATCGCTGAGGCCACCAAAGTCATTGGGTCCTTCAAGGCCACCCAAACCTCTGGGTTTACCAATGTCACCCATGACAGTAGTTCTGCCAGATCTGCTGAGGCCACCAATGTCACTGGGTCCTTCAAGGTCACCCAAACCTCTGGGTTTACTGATGTCACCCTTGACAGTAAGTCAGCCGGATCAGCTGAGACCACCAAAGTTACTGGGTCCTCCAAGGCCACCAAATCCTCTGGGTTTTGCTAGGACACCCATGCCACTAGATCTGCTGGATCTGCCTTCATTGATGCCAAAGCCAACATCTGTGGAAGACAGGGAAGAGAAGAAGGCTTTGGTTACATGTGGGGTTCTTGAGTCACATCTTCCAGTTTCCTCTGAATGGGCATTTGGTCATTCTCTGGCCACAAATAGGTATTAAATTCTACCTGGCCATGAGGACAAGAGGAGCCATCCTGGAATGGACTTGCCAGCCAGACTGACAATGAACCTGGCCACATGTCTAGGCACTCTCACCTCAGAGCTACATCTGGACCCAGGTTCATGGATGGGTGCTGAGGAGTGATGTGCGACAGGACTGAAGGAGTTCAGAATAATGAAAAGTGAGAGATACAGAGCAAGTATACTTGGCAGTTTGGTGCCTGCCATGGCTGGCCTCACTGGGCTGTGAGGCTACCAGAGTTTACGGGCCTGGAAGGAATCTCGGTTGCTCCAAGGAGAAAGACACGCAAGTGTTCTTGGGAGTGCATAGCAGTTCAGAAGGTGGGGAGGAGCAAACCACTGCATAAACTGTGGCTGTCTGGGATGGCCACAGTGGGCAAAAAGTGGGGCTGGGCTGGGGTGCAGAATGGCCACAAGTCTCCAGTTTTTGTGGAGAGGGAAGGGCGAAGCCAGGCGTCCAGAACATGTGTGATACGTGTGTGATTTTATGCCTGTGGTATCTCTAATCATGTATCTGCATGTGACTATATATGCAGGTGTTGTTGTGTGTCTTCACATGAAGTCTGTGTGCCTGTGTGTCTGTCTCTTGCGAGGTTGTGTATGTAGACATTTTTTCCTCCCTGCTCCCTACTCAGCACACCGGAGCTGATCTCAGTGGTGTTGCTTGTGCCCGAGTCTCTGTTGCTGGTGAAACAGAGAAGGGAGGAGGGGTGTCGACCTTGTTCCAGGAGCAGAGGTGCCCAGGAAGGACAGGGCCTGGCCATGGAGCAGAGAGCTTGCTAGCAAGAAGGTGTGAGGAGGTGGTCTCATTAGCCCTGTGAGCTGTGGGTCTCTGAATGGGCTTCGTGCACAGGAGGAAGGCTGTGGGACCCTGAGTCCCGGGAAATGCCCAGGCGACAGCTGGACCCGAGTGACCATCGTCCCTGAGTCAGTGTCGGGCACTGCTGTCCATGGAGAGTCTCCCTCTTACTCCTCCGGGGGGTCTGGAGGGAGGATAGAGAAGGCCAGGGAGCTTGCTCTTCCCTCTGACTCTGAAGCAGAGAATTGGAGAGCAAGTCCTACCTGATTCAGACTTCTTGAGGGGAAAGCCTTGACATGAAGTCATAATGAGGAGCTGCACCACCACTCTACTGGTGGCCAGCTTCATGACTGGAAAATCTCTGCTCTGTGAGGTCATCCGTGACGTCATGAATGCCAATGAGCCCGGGGTATGCTTTTCAGACCTGTGACGTCACTTATGCTCTTCCAAGAGGGCTGCCTTGATTATCTGGTCCTTCCTCATTTCCTTTGGAACAAGCCCCCCAAGCAGGAGTTCCCCAATTCAAAGCTTTGAACTGTCTAAGCTGTTGCTTGTACATGAAGCTCTGTATCTCTCCTTTAAATCAGAACAATAACCTTATTGGATAAAATATTCTTGGTGACTAGATCACTCCATTGAGTTCCATGGTGTTTGTTTTTGTATCCCTCCATTCCTGCTGGCTCAGAATCTCATTTGATTGATCTGTGAATCTTCTGAGACTCCTTTTTTATGAGAGTTCTTCTGGATTTCACTATTCTGTCTTGGGCTTTGGAATTCGGAGGAAAATGTGTCTTGGAGTTTTTCTAGTTGGGTCAATATTTGGTGGGACTCAGTTCTTGGATATCGGTGCCTGTACTTCTCAACTCTGGAAAATTCTTAGCAGTGGATTATTTTAATATAAAATAAAAAGTTTAAACTCCTAAAAAATATATAAAATATGTAAGTAAATAAAACCAAACAAACAAACAACACCACCAGACCAGAGAGATACTATCGCAGACTAGGTGCTTGCCTTGTACTTGTACTTGAACTCTAGTACCTCATATGGTCCTCTGAGCATTGCAGAAGTGATCCATGAGCTCAGAATGAGAAGTAAATCTTGAGCCCCATCAGGTGTGCCCCCCAAATGAAACAAAATCCCATAAAACAAACTTTCAGTTACAAGTGTAATAGTGGAGTCAAATGTAGAAGTTTGGATGGATTTGGGGCCTGCATCTCTCAGGGCTGCACAAAACATCTTGCTTTCTATCCTTATTATTATTATTTTTTTTTTTTTGGTTTTTGGGTCACACCCGGCAACGCTCAGGGGTTACTCCTGGCTTCATGCTCAGAAATTGCTCCTGGCAGGCATGGGGGACCATATGGGGCACCGGGATTCGAACTGATGACCTTTTTGCATGAAAGGCAAACACTTTACCTCCATGCTATCTCCCGGGCCCCCTTGCTTTCTATCCTTAGCACCATCTTTCTCACCTGTAGATCATGTTATTCTGGTGTTATTAGATATGCCAACTAAGCTATCTTCTCACTAAAACGAGACTCTAGACCTCAGCACTTGAAGAAACTTTCTTGTAAATATTTTTACATTTATATAAAAAGAAAGTTTACTATCTATAAAGCTTACTAATTGGAGTTGCCAGAAATGACCCAAATTGTTCATTTTTAAATTAAAAAATCCATTGATTTTGGTAGTGATTTGATTGTTCATTTTTAAATAAAAAAAACATTGATTTCGACAATACCTATGCAAATGGCTAACAAGTGTAATATGGAATCCAATTAGTTTTGTTCTGGGAACTTGTAAAATTTAATATATTTTAGCAAATTAGATCATTGTTTAATAAGAAAAATTAGACAGAAAGATTGGTCTGATAGTACAACAAGCAGAATGCTAGCCTTGTATGTGGTCAACTGGGTTTAAATACCTTGAATCCCACATGTTCCCCAGGCCTCTGAAGGGTGATCCCTCAATGTAGATTCAGGAGAAAACCATGAGCACCACTGGTTATGGCCAAAAAATAAGTACAAACAGGCACACACACATACATATACAGAAACAAGGACGCAAAAGTCTGTCTAGCAGTGAATTGAATTGGTAAATGAATTAATTATTAATTAACTATGAGTAGTATTAGATTTGATCCGTGTATTAACATCTCTATTAATATTAAAATGATTAGGCCACAGTACCCCAAGAATTGGTTTACCTTCTCGATATTCTTCAAAGATATTTTTGAGTGAGATGATCATTTTAGTGATGAATTTTGTTTGTTTGCAGATTTATTTAGGTTTGGGAGTAACATGCTTACAGTGCGTAGGGCATACTTCTGGGTCTGAGCATAGGGTTCCTTAGGATTCTAGATTCCATCGTGCTGCCAGGTCTTGAAATAGACTGGCTAAATGCAACACAAGCTTCTTAACCACTGTAGTATCTCTCTGGCCTCATAAGTAGATGGATTTTCAATAAAGCAGATTATACACTGTGATGACAACAGGCCCTGGCCAACCAGTTGCAGACCTTATTAGAACAAAGGCTGATAGATTTAGATTCAAACTTCATCTATTTTCTGAGTCTCCAGCCTGCTCACTGCAGTGTGTATTAGGATCTATGTCTCCACAATGGCATAAGCCCGTTCCTCAACATTAATCTCAATAAAGATAAAGATAGGTGAATATCTATAATTCATTGTGAATCTGTTTCTTTTTTCTTTTTCTTTTCTTTTTTTTTTTTTTTTGGTTTTTGGACCACACCCAGTGACACTCAGGGGTTACTCCTGGCTATGCGCTCAGAAGTCACTCCTGGCTTGGGGGACCATATGGGAAACCGGGGGATCTAATCGTGGTCCGTCCTAGGCTATCACAGGAAAGGCATGCACCTTACCTCCAGAGCCACCACCCGGCCCTGTGAATCTGTTTCTTTGAAGAATATTTACCAATGCACCTTCAATTTATTATCCTCCTATGAAGTATATATACAGAACGTAAACTGGAGAAATTTCCATGATGTACTAGATGAGAGAGCAGCATATAAATATAAATGCTGTAAAAAAGGCAGAAGCAATTTTCCAAGGAAAATGTCCCAAAAGCTTCACATTGTTATGGGAACCAAATTAGACCCTGAATAGCCAAAATAGTTGTGGGATGGGGAAAATTTTAAAAGTGAAAATATCATGCTCCCAAACTGTATTATGAAGAAATATAAAAAACAGTATGGCATTGGAACAAAAGAACAAAAACAGATGTCTAAACCATTAAGATAAAATAAAGAAACCTGAGTGAAGTTATTCATATATGAACATCTAATCGACAACAAAATTTTTACAATGGCCCTTCTATCAAACACAGCCAGTGCTGACTTTAGAGATTTCCCTCAGACTCCTTTCCTATTGGCCACCAGTCTTGATTGTCTGTTTCCTGTGTCTAATTCAGGTGTGTATATGAGAGGACTTAGGGACCTCTGGCCCCACCTATCAACCCTCGTTTTCCCAAACTGCATGGGCATGAAGACTTTTAAATTTGTAACATATATTTCCAGGCAGATTGGACCTTACACTTCTTACTCTTAAAAAATATACAGGTAAAGGCACTGAAACCAGAATCTTTAACTACTGAAACTAGACATCAACAACAGTTAATGTGTGAAAAAATTTCACCATGACCACAGAGAATGACTCAGGGGTTGGACAACCTCGTATGCCTGAAACCCAGAGTTAGTTGTAGAAATCTGTTCCCAGGAGAGGCTCGCAGATGGAGGTAGGGAGGATGAGGTCTCTCCCCTCCGGCTCAGAAGACGCATCTGCCACCCAGTAACCAGCAGTACTGAGGTGAATCGGCGGGTAAACAGCTCACCGAGAGTCAGACTTGTGGAAATATCAGCTTTATTCGGTGGAAAGAACTGAGGTCCAATGACTCAGCATCAGTTCCAACAAAAAGCCCCTTGCCTTCCACAGATTCTAGTTTTATACCCAAGAATCAGGTACCACCCTAGGGTAGGGGCAGAATGCCAGGTCACACCCTAGGGTAGGGTCAGTAACATACTAATCCCAAGAAATGTTTACAGATACAACAATTCTGCCAGGTTACACCCTAGGGTAGGGTCCAATCACTAATCAGGGTAGGGTCAGAGATGTTTATACATAACAATTCCAGATCATGATAAGATTAGACATGTTTACATACGCAACATTAGTCTTATGTCAGAAAACTTCAGAGAAAAGGTCTCTTTTTATTTAGGACAAAGCTTTTTTTTTCTTCCCCATTTTACCCATATTTTGTTGAGCAAACAACAATTGCCAGTCTCACACGTTTATTACTGTATTTTTTAACTCTATTTTTTTTAAAAGAAGAGCTTACTAAACTTTCTGCTGGTGCCTCAATGAATTCATTGTGAGTCAATAATTTTCAAAAATATTCTTTCCTTTCTCTCCCATCTCTTTAGTTTTTCCTTCAATTTTCTATTTTTTTAAAAGAAACGTTTCTTTTAGTCTTCCTAAAATGTATTACTATCAGCTATTTCATCTATGTAATGGATTTTCTTTAAATAAATAATTTAATTAAAAATATGCAGCTAAGGGGCCCGGGAGATAGCATGGAGGCAAGGCATTTGTCTTTCATGCAAAAGGTCATCGATTTTAATCCTGTTGCCCCATATGGTCCCCCGTGCTTGCCAGGAGCAATTTCTGAGCATGAAGCCAGGAGTAACCCCTGAGCACTGCCGGGTGTGACCCAAAAACAAAAAAATATATATACAGCTAAAAACTCAGCTCAACAAACTAATGACCTAGTTTGCAATATTTTTATACTTAGATAACTTAGATAACCTTAATTGTTTTATACTTATATACCTCACTTGTTTAGGAAAATAACCTAAAGGAGATAGTTATACGTCTAGCCAAAATTCATACAAACAGTTCAATATATCCCATTCTTAAACACCCTGAAACTCTAGCATTCTTACTTATCAAATGCAAAGAACCATGGGAAACTATAGAAGACACCTGCTATTGTGGCTATGAAATCCTCATAAATCCTCACAAATGTCCAAGTCCACCAAAACAGCTAAGCCATACAGACGAGGTCCTAAAATCAAGATTTAATGTGTTAGCAATAAAAATCAAGGAGTCCCTAGCCTACAACATTAAGCAATCTATAGAGGAACAATTCAAACAACTCAAAGAAAAATTATATCAAAAAATGAGAGAATCCATACAAAAGGAACTGAAGGTACTAAAACACACGTTAGCAAACCATAGTAGCAGAATTACCCAGGTACCAAATTGTATAGATAAACTTGAAGACAAATTACAAGTCAGCAAGGATAAAGAAATCCAAAAAGAAAGGAGAGACAAAGTATTAAAAGAAAATGTATGGTACTTGATGATCAAAGACCAATGAAAAAATCTTTGAATTATAGGAGTACAGTAAGGGAGGAAAAGGCAAACAGGAAGAATAAGTAGTGAGGGAGATGATAGTAGAAAACTTTCCCACTCTCTAGAAAGAGGTTGCTCTACAAATCCAAGAGGCAAGAAGTGTATCAAACAAAATATACTCTAATAACAACACCAAGACACATAGTAATCAAAATGGCAAGAGAGAGATGGTTTATCTATCTATCCATCTATCTATCAATCTATCAATCTATCCATCCATCTATCTATCTATCATCTATCTATCTATCTATCTATCTATCTATCTATCTATCTATCTATCTATCTATCTATCTATCTATCTATCTATCTATCTCTATCTCTCTCTATCTATCTATCTGTCTGTCTGTCTGTCTATCTATCTATCTATGTATCTATTTTTGGCATTTGGGCCACACACAGCAGTTCAGGGGACTATATGAGATGTCAGAAACTGAACTCTGGTTTTTAAGAGGTCAGCTGAGTGCAAGGCAAATCCCATGCCACTGTGCTATATCGCTCCTGCCCAGATATGGAATATTTTAAAAAGTGAGAAGAAAAACCTCAAGAACATGGGGTTCAAGAGATAGCATGGAGGTAAGATGTTTGCCTTGCATGCAGAAGGATGGTGGTTCAAATCCTGGCATCCCATATGGTCCCCCAAGCCAGGATCGACTTCTGAATGCATAGCCAGGAGTAACCCCTGAGTGTTACTGGGTGTGTCCCAAAAACCAAAAAAAAAAAAAAAAAAAGAAGAAAAAAGAAACAGATTCACAATGAATTATAGCTATTCACCTATCTTTATCTTTATTGAGATTAATGTTGAGGAACGGGCTTATGCCATTGTGGAGACATAGATCCTAATACACACTGCAGTGAGCAGGCTGGAGACTCAGAAAATAGGTGAAGCTTGAATCTAGATCTATCAACCTTTGTTGTAGTAATGTCTGCAACTGGTTGGTCAGGACCTGTTGTCATCACAGTGTCACCGGGTATGACCCAAAACCCAAACAAAACAAAAACAAATAAAAATAAACAAACAAAAAGCGGGGCCAGAGAGATAGCATGGGGGTAAGGTGTTTGCCTTGCAAGCAAAAGGATGGTGGCTCGAATCCCGGCATCCCATATGGTCCCCTAGCCTGCCAGGAGTGATTTCTGAGCATAGAGCCAGGAGTAACCCCTGAGCCTGCCAGGTGTGACCCCAAAACAAAACAAACAAACAAAAAAGAATCAAACTAGATCTTCTATTTGTAACAATTCTGGCAAGAGAAGAATTCGAATTACATATATAACTGAATGAGTGCAAGAAACTTTTATTATACCTAGCAAAATGTTAAAATCATACTCAAACAAAATAAGAACTCACAATATTCACTCAAACCAAACCGACTCTAATTGAACTACTCAAATATCAATTGATGGGGCCAAAGAGATAGTATGGAGGTAGGCATTTGATTTGCATGCAGAAGGATGGTGTTTGGAATCCCAGCATCCCATAGGGTTCCCTGAGCCTGCCAGGAATGATTTCTTAGTGAAGAGCGATGAGTAACCCCGAGCACTGCCGGGTGTGATCCCCAAACCCCCCTGCCCCACAAAAATAGTAAAAAAGATCAATTGATAAAGCAAATACTCAATTGTAGCAACAACAATCCTACAGCATATAATGGCACAACAACCGTTTCTACCAATAGTCATAACATGCCAGACAAATTCACTAGGCAGAACACTAGCAAAGACATAAGAGTACTAAATGAAAAACTAGTAGAACTAGAATAATGGGTCTCTACAGGGCCTTTCATCCCTCAAAAAACTGAATACACATTCTTCTTAAGAGCACATGAAAACTTTTCTAGGTTAGAGCACATTTTATTTTATTTTATTTTATTTTGGTTTTTGGGTCACACCTGGCAGTGCTCAGGGGTTCCTCCTGACTCCATGCTCAGAAATTGCTCCTGGCAGGCACGGGGACCATATGGGGCACCGGGATTCGAACCGATGACCTTTTGCATGAAAGGCAAACGCTTTACCTCCATGCTATCTCCCGGGCCCCACATTTTATTTTTTAAGGGTTGAAGTATTCTCTCAATCTTTTTAAATTTTTATTGTGAACAATGTAAATTACTGTGACTTTCTGGGAACCCCGGCCAGCGGGGAGAAAGGGGGTGAATGCCACGACTTATTCATGATTCAAAATATCTGTGGAAAAACCTGAAGAAGTTAGAAAGAATAGCCGAAGTCTAGGTTGCTGATCAAAGGCAATTTTATTAAACACGGGCAAGCGCTTATATACTTTTACACAAAGGGAGGCATGTCTCAAAAACTATTGGCTACTTTGAACAGATTCTTATCCAATCATATCTCGAATACAGATACATAGCCAAAAATGGGCTAAGGCACTACGGGGCAGCTAAATATTGGTAATTCAAACAAGCATTTTTACCAATCATATGCTTACTATAGACATTTGGCCAAAAAAAGGAAAAGGGTGGAGTTAAAACATCTGTTAACTGGGGCCCGGGAGATAGCATGGAGGTAAGGTGTTTGCCTTTCATGCAAAAGGTCATCGGTTCGAATCCCGGTGCCCCATATGGTCCCCTGTGCCTGCCAGGAGCAATTTCTGAGCATGGAGCCAGGAGTAACCCCTGAGCACTGCCGGGTGTGACCCCCCCCCAAAAAAAATCTGTTAACTATTATCAAAGAATTACTTGTTAAGCACAGCCCATAGGAGGTGGGGAGGGGTAAAGGGAAAAGCATAACTCAATGTCTGATCCTAGCAGTCTTTAACATAGCAGGAACCAGAGACATATAAGGAAATATCTGCACCCTGTCCCCGGCCTCATGGAGCACAAGGAGCTATATTTTGTTGCAAGATTTCCTGTTTGCTCAGGGGCTAAAAACCTGCCAAAGTCATGTATGCAGCTCAGTGGAGCTTTCCACGGAGTCAGAGGCTAAGTTTGATGGCATCCATTTTGTGCAGACTAGGGCAGTCTCCCACAAATTATAAGTCTTTCACAGTAATATTTAAGGTACATAGTGACAATGAATCAGGGAATTCCTACCACCAGGGTTGTCCTCCCTCCACCCTGTTCCCAGCCTGCATCGTATACCTCCCTCCTTTGCCCCCAGACTGCTAAGTGTAACTGTTTCCCTCTGTGTATAGCTTGTTGTAGACTGGGTATTGATTCTGTTGTTGTTGACTTTGGGTTTCGTTTAAGTCTGATCATTTTTTATTTCTACTCAATGGTCATATGATTGCTTTGTCCTGGCATCATCCAATTTACTCCCCCTAAATTTATGAGACAGAACAAAATGTTTCAGCTTATGTTGTTCTATTTGAAAAATAAAGAAGAGAGGCCCGGGAGATAGCATGGAGGTAAGGTGTTTACCTTTCATGCAAAAGGTCATCGGTTCAAATCCCGGTGCCCCATATGGTCCCCCGTGCCTGCCAGGAGCAATTTCTGAGCATGGAGCCAGGAGTAACCCCTGAGCACTGCCAGGTGTGACCCAACCCCCCCCAATAAAAGAAAAAAGAAAAGAGAGAAAAAAACTGGGAGGAATCCGTCTAGAGGTTATAAATATCAATTCAAAAGAAGAAAGGTAAAAAAGAAGAAAAACATAGCAAAACCCAACAAAACAAAACAAAACAAAAACAAAAACAAAAATCAAAACCTGCAACTACAAAAGAAAACGCAAAAGTACAACCGTAGCAACAACAAAAACAAACCAAATAACCACGAAAATGAAAAAATATAAAAGAGGAGAGTCTTGTTTAACAAAATTTTGTGCTCTTCTTTGTTTTTCTTACTTTTTCTTCATTCCTTCCTTCTTTCTTCCTTCCATCCATCTATCCATCCTTCCATCCGTCTTCCTTCCTTCCTTCCTTTCTTTTTCTTTCCTCTTTCTTCCTTCCTTCCTTTAATTCTTTTTCTTTCTTTCTTTCTTTCTTTCTTTCTTTCTTTCTTTCTTTCTTTCTTTCTTTCTTTCTTTCTTTCTTTCTTTCTTTCTTTCCTCCCTCTTTCTTCCTTTCATCCTTCCTCCCTTTCTTCCTTCCTCTCTTTCTTCTTCTCTTCCTCTCTTCCTCTCTTTCTTTCTTCCTCTCTTTCTTCCTCTCTTTCTTTCTTTCTTTCTTTCTTTCTTTCTTTCTTTCTTTCTTTCTTTCTTTCTTTCTTTCTTTCTTTCTTTCTTTCTTTCTTTCTTTCTTTCTTTCTTTCTTCTTTCTTTCTTTCTTCTTTCTTTCTTTCTTCTTTTTCTTTCTTTTCTCCTTTCTTTCTTATTTCTTTTGTACTACAAGTATTGAGAAATTTACAGAGAAATTATCTTGACCTCAGAGATACAGTTTCTTTTCCCTTGAAGCATACTCTCTTGGGAACAACTACATACTCCTTACATGCTTATTTTCACATTCCAAGGTGTTTTTATGGTGCCAGGAAACTTTCTGTTCTTTCACTTGTGGACGATAAAATCAGATCTCTGTAACTAGAGATGTTGGTATTTGCTCAGGTCATAAGACGAAACCTAAGATAGAGTCTTTCCGAATCTAGAAGCTCTGTTCTATTACTGTTGTTGTAATTAGCCTTCTGTAATTAGTTGTTTTGGTTTTTAGCACAGATCCTAGGATGAAGCCTAGAATAGAGTCTGTTTTTGTGGTTCCAGAAGTACTGCTCAGTTACAGTTGTCAAAGTCAGACCTCTGGAATTAGAGATCTTGGTTATTGTACAAATCGTAGGCCAAAGCTTAGACTACAGTCTTTCTTATTGGTCCCAGGATAAGTTCTACACAGTCATGGTTGTCAAAGTCAGTTCTGTAATTAGTGTTCTTAGCTTTTGTACAGATCAAAGAAGGACATGTCTTCTGATTTCATCTTACCATAAGGTGTTTAGACAAGACAACCTGCTCTTAGATCAAGTCGTTGTCATTTCTTCATTGTCAGAATGTCATATCAAAACTGGCACATGTTGGTGCCAGAACAGTATTAGGAATTTCCCAGGAAGAGTTTGGTTCCTGGTGCTGTTGCAGGAAACTGTCTGTTCTTTATCTGTTTCTAAGGTTTGGGATAGGATGGTCGCTGTCTGATCATCTGGAGGCTAAGTTGGGTCCATATGACACATGTTCAGGGTGGTAGGCATCCCTGTATTATAAAATGTATTCTTACTCCTAGTAGATAAGAGCTTGTTTCTATTCATAAAATTCCCCCCTTTTTAGTATGCTTTTGCAAAATGAAACATGCCATATTATATTGCTGCTGCATTGGGCTACACAATGTTTGTGTCCTAGTTTTGACCTGAGCTTTTATCCCAGGCAAAAATTTTTTTCTTGTAGGTTTTCATAACAAGCAAACCAAAACAGGTGAATTTAAGGGAAAATATTTATATAAAAAATTACATCTTTTTAATTTTTCTTATAAATTTATTTTGTAAGTATATAAATTTTATATATTTATATAAATATTTTATTCATATATAAATAAACGTATTTTTATTTATGTATAAATATATAAACAAATAAATTTTAAAATATTAATTAGAATATTCTTGGTGACTAGTTCATTCCATTGAGTTCCATGTTTTGGATTTTTCCTGTATCCCTCCATTCCCACAGGTACAAAGTTCCATTTGATTGATCTGTGAATCTTCTGGGACTCCTTTTGTATGTGAGTTCCTTCTGAGTTTCAATATTCTGCCTTGGGCATTGGGATTCGGAGTAAAATGTGTCTTGGAGTTTTTCTAGTTGGGTCTACTTTTTTGCTGGGATTCTTGGAAGTTCTTGGATTCGGGTGTCTGTACTCTCCAACTCTGGAAAATTCTTACCAGTGTGTTGTTTTAATATAAAATAAAAAGTCTAATGTCCTAAAAAAATAAAAATTTCCTTCTTTGAAGTCATTCTGTGGTTCTGTGATATTTTTGATAGAATCCATTGCTAATCAATGTTTTGGCACTTGTAAGCAGCAAACTCATTTTTGTTTCCATTGATGCATAGAAAGTATGCACTTAGCTCCCCAACTGAGAGTAAGATAGATGTCTGGCCAGCCAGCTCACAGTGTTACAGAAAACATGGTGTGACTTTTAATATTTTTTCATCCATAGCCCATAACATACTGTAAAGAAAAATTCAATATGGTTTTAGCTAATTTTAGAAGTCTCTACTTTAGGGGCTGTAGAGATAGCATGGAGGTAAGGCGTTTGCCTTTCATGCAGAAGGTCATCAGTTTGAATCCTGGCACCCATATGGTCCCCTGAGGCTGCCAGGGGTGATTTTTGAGCATAGAGCCAGGAGTAACCCCTGAGCACTACCGGGTGTGACCCAAAAACCAAAAAAAAAAAAAAAAAAAAAAGAAAAAAAAAGAAGTCTCTACTTTAGAAAATACTGACCAAAAGGTGTGTGAGCTCTGTGGCCTAAAAGTACACACATACTATGTACAAGAAGCATAGCATGTGAGCAACACAGTGAACCTCGGTGAGCACCAAAACTAAAACTATAGAGTGAGTGCAACAATATGTGAACTATATAAAAGCAGCTAAACAAAAAGGCGGGGCAAGCAAGCACTAACCTGATGAGCAACG
Organism: Crocidura indochinensis; assembly: GCA_004027635.1. NCBI lineage: Eukaryota > Metazoa > Chordata > Mammalia > Eulipotyphla > Soricidae > Crocidura > Crocidura indochinensis. Next base: position 9,456 of record PVKC010010438.1, on the reverse strand, counting down.
TGAGGTCAGGCCATCACTAAATATATTTGCAAGCACTGCAGCCAGATGGAAGTTGTGTGCAAATCACCACCCTTCGCAATACAATACCAACACACACACACACACACACACACACACACACAAAATGGGAAATGCAGAGGAGGAAAGAGACTGAAAAAAGAAAATCAATTTGGTCAGGAGAAAGCGGCAGGGCTCAGGTCACACATGACAGTGCTCAGGGCTTACTACTGGCTCTGTGCTCAGGGAACCAACTGTAGGATGAAGAGTTGAACTCAGGTCAGCCACTTGCAAGACAAGTGCTTTACTCCCTGTACTATTTCTCTCACCCCCAAACATGGTTTTTTGTTATCAACGATTAATGGACCAGGATAAGCAGAGAACTCCTTAAGAAAAGACTCATTACACCCAAAAAAGATATAATGTATCATTATACTCTGAAAGATATTGATATAACATAATATATTATAATCCATATTTCTGATCACTAAAATAAATATATCTACATCGAGGCAGCATTTTCACACTATCTTAACATCTAGATAAAGGAGCTAGAAAATAACATAGCAAATAGGGCACTTGTCTTGCATATAGCTGACCCAGATTTTATAGTAGACACCCAAATTGTTCCTTGAGTCATGAATACAGAGCTGAAGTGAGACCTTAACACTGCCGGACTTAGGTCCCAAACAAAAACAACCAAAAAATCTGCATGAAGAATGAGAATTGGGATAAATCCATCCATGGTGAAGAATAGGAAGAACACCCCCTTTACCTCCTCGTGCTACCAAAATCAACGGCTTAATGTGAATTAGTCTACACATAAATATAATGAAACTGCTATAAATAGAGCTTTGTCAACTAAGAAAAAGTAGTTACCCAAATGATAAGACAAAGATATTCTTGCCAATGAAGAAAACCACCTGGACAGGAAGTGACCAGCCTTTAATTTTGGGGTGCTGGGCCTTTGGGGCCACACCTGATGCTCAAGGCATTACTCCTGGTGGTGTTTGGGAACCATATGGAATGCTGGGGATAAAACTAAGGTCACTCACAGACATGTCAAACCCCTACCCTCTATAATATCGCTTGGTCCCATAACCTGCCTTTCAAAAATAACTATTATTTTTTTTCTCCACAGTGCTGGCAGTTGAACTCAACGTCTCGTACATGGAAAAGGTAGTATATTGTTAGAGTATTCAGAAATAATATATCCAGAGACATTTGAATTCTTTATTGTGACCAGAAAAAAATAATAATTCTATCTATATAAGAGTTAACTTAGAATACATTAACACTTGAGAGGCACTTTGAAAGTACATGTGAATTAGAGCAAGAATGAGTTTTGCCAATTTCGCAGATAATCTCTTGAAATCAAAGCACCAAAAGCTCAAATCATATTTTCTTTTTTGTTTTTTGGGCCACATCTGGCAATGCTCAGGGCTGACTCCTGGCTCTGTTCTCAGCAATCACTCCTGGAAGTACTCGGGATCATATGGGATGCTGAGGATCAAAAGCTGTTCAACAACATGCAAGGCAAGTGTTTACCATATTATCACTCCAGCCCACTCAAAATGCTTCTTTAATGAGATCTACATTCTCCAGACTATCTTATGGGTTGAACAGGAATTCTTCCGAGTGACTTTCTTTTTTTGTTTTTGTTTTGTTTTTTTTTTTTTTGTTTTTTTTTTTGGCCACACCCGGTGACGCTCAGGGGTTACTCCTGGCTATTCGCTCAGAAGTCACTCCTGGCAGGCACGGGGGACTATATGGGGAACCGGGAATCGAACCGCGGTCCGTCCTAGGTTAGCGCAGGCACCTTATCTCCAGCGCCACCGCCCGGCCCCCGAGTGACTTTCTTTTTAAAAATTATCCACATCTGGGATATTTCTCTGAAATCATTCTCTAGCAATAGGTTTTGCCAGAATTTTTAAAAACTGAAAATATGTCTTCTATTCCTCTATCCCATTGATTCCCAGTATTAACAAGGTTTGCTATGTGTAAGGGAGAGAAGAGAGAAAGACAAAGAGGAAGAGGAGAGGAAAGGAAGAGGAAGAAGAGAAGGAGGGTGAAGAGGAGGAAGAGGAGAAGGGAATGAAGGAAGAGAAGGAGGAAAAGGGGACAAAGGAGGAGAAGAAAATGGAGGAGGAGGAGAAGAACAAGAAGAAAAGTCCCTCCCCCCTTAATACTGGTTTTGAAGAAAAATTAGAAAATTGGGTAATAGAGGGCCAGAGCTCTAGTGCAGCAGTAGACCATTTGCCTTGCATGTGGCTAACCTAAGACAGATCATGGTTTGATCCCCGGCGTCCCATATGGTCCCTCAAGCCAGGAATGATTTCTGAGCACATATCCAGGAGTAAGCCCTGAGTGTCAATGGGTGTGTCCCAAAAGTATAAAACAAAAAAGTCAAAAAAAAAAAAAACAGAGAGCGAGAGAGAGAAAGAAAGAAAAAAGAAAAAGAAAAAAAATGGGGTAATAGAGAAGGGTGGGATGGAGCAACAGCACATTGGATGACCCAGGTTCAATCATAAGCATTCTATATGGTCTACCAAGCCAGCCAGCAGTGAGATCTGAACATAGAGCCAGGAGTAGCCACTGAGAGTTGCTGGGTATTGTCTAAAATAAAAAAAGGTGGAGGGGGCATATAGATGATCATTTCTACATATTAAAAACAGAATTTGGGAACCAAAAAGGAGAGCAAAATAGGTAGATTGTTTGAGTTGCACACTGCTAATCTGGATTTGATCCTTAACTCACATGGTACCCTGAGTTTACCAGGAGTGATACCTGAGCTCAGAGCAAGAAGTAAGACCTAAGCACAGCTGAGGATGGCCCTAAAACCAATAGAGGGGAGACAAG
>PVKC010010437.1:0-25696 GCA_004027635.1 Crocidura indochinensis | reverse complement strand
CCGGGCCCCTCTTTCTTTCTTTTTTGTATTTTTTTTTTATTTTTACTCATGAAAGTACTCCTGGCCTGGGATGCCGAGGATCTAACAGTGGTCCATCCTAGGTTAGTGCATGCAATGCAAATGTGCTACCACTTGCACCACCACTCCGGCCCCAGATTGCAAGGTTTCTTTTGTTATATACCATAACTTTTTTTTTAATTTTTTAAACTTTTTTTGTTTTTTTTGTTTTGTGTGTGTTTGTTTGGTTGGTTGGTTTTTGGACCACACCTGGTGATGCTCAAGTGTTACTCCTGGCTATGTGCTCAGAAATTGCTCCTGGGTTATGGGACTATATGGGACACTGGGGTTTGAACTGAGGTCCATCCTGGGTCAGCTGCATGCAAGGCAAATGCCCTACCACTGCACTATCGCTCCAGCCCCCAATTTTTACTTTTTTCTTTTTTTTTCAAGTTTTGTTCTAACATCATAATTTGTCAAGTTGTTTATAGTACAGTTTTTTTCAGGAATTAAATGTTCAAACACCAATTCCACCACCAGTGTGACCATCTCCTCATCAGAGTCCCCAGTCTCCCGCCCACAACCATAACTTGTCTTGATAAAGACAAATTTATTTCATAGTTATATAACCAAGGCAAATGGAATCATCAAAACATAATTTAAAATGATTGTTATAGCTCTCCATGGTGTTACTAAAATCTGTCTAAGGGTTTACTGGGCTGTGGTTGGTGCTCTTTGAGCCTTCTGTTCTACTGTTTAGGCTCACTGTGCTTGGTAGATTACTATGTACCTTTTCCCCATCAGATTTCCTGTGATATTACTGGGCTGAGTTGTCTAGAAATTATAGATCTGAAAAACGTTGGTGGCTTGGAAGTTTGGTAGGTTAAGTCAGAGAGTTGGGCCATTTATGCCAGACATTGGAGTTGATGTTGAACTGCTGTAGTTTATGCACGAGGGAGAATCCTCGCTCCCCAGCCTTTCTAAGAGTGCTAGAATTATCAGCAAGAACCAGGCTTTCTACGAAATATTGGTGGATATTACTTTCTTTCAGAGCTTGGTGGAAGAGCCAGGTGGTTTTCCTGCTGGGAAGATGGTGACAGTGGACAAAGGCTGCTAGGTTTACTGGTGGTGGGGTGGGTGTGTGGGGCTTAACCCAATTTCCTTCCCAAAGGAAAAACTCAGAATTTTCAGTTGGATCTCACCTGAGAGGATTTAGTTGCTTCTATGATTTGATTTCAGTCCTGGAGCTGGGCTGTTCGTTTTGGAGGGGAGTACATGAGGAAAAGGAAAACTGCCCTTCCACAAGGTTTCTTTTTATGGAGGAATAGTTTTCCATTTATATTTCATTATGAGTTGAACGTCCTTTTTGGTTTTGATTTGATTTTTGTTTGTTTGCTTTTGTTTTGGGGGCACACCTGACAGTGCTCAGGGGCTACTTTTGGCTCTGCACTCAGGAATTCTGGTAGTGCCCGGGAATGCTAGGAATGCATATGAATATATGGGATGCTAGGTATCAAATCCAGATTAGCCATTTGCAAAGCAAGCACCTTACATATTTGTATTATGACTCCAGCTTGATTTTCTTTTTTATTTTGGGCTACATGTGATGGTGTTTAGGACTTTCTCTTAGCACTGAACTCAGTTATCATTTGTGGTGGGGCTTGGGAGACCGTAGGGTGTCAGGGATTGAACCAGGGTCCGATACAGGTAAGGCTAGCATCCTACTCATTGTACGATCTCTCCAGCCCAAAACATTTTCTTTTTTCTCTAATATGTACTTTGTTTTCTTTATTCATTGATGTTTGTTTCTATGTTTTGTCTGTTATGAATATTGGGGTGCAGCTACCTTTTTGAAATACAGATTTCATTTTCTTTGTATACCCAGAAATGGAATTGCTGTATCATATGGTGGCTCTGTTTTTAATGTTTTGTTTTGTTTTGTTTTGGATCATACCCACAGCACTCAGGAGTTACTTTTGACTCTGATCAGGAATCACTCCTGGTGAGTTTGGGGAACCATATGAGATGCTGGCGGTTGAACCCAGTGTGGCCATATGCAAGTCAAGCACCTACCCACTGTACTGTCTATCCAGCCCCCCCATATTCATATTTTCTTTATTAGTTATTTTAGTTTACAGTTCATCACTAATGCCTAAGAACTAATGCACAATTTATCACAGTTTACCAATATTCTTAGTCTTTTATTATAGTCATTCTAGTATAAGAAGATAATTCAGGGTCTGGAATGATAGCACAGTGGTAGGCTGTTTGTCTTGCATGCGGCAAATCCAGGAAAGACCCAGTTAAATTCTTGGCATCTCGTATATGGCCAGGAGCAATACCTGAGTGCAGATCCAGGAGTAACACTTGAGCACTGCCGGGTATGGCTCAAACCCCTCCCCAAAAGAAAACAAAAACAAAAATAAAAGATACTATATTTTCTGGCATGTAAGACGACCCCCTACTTTTCCTGTTAAAAGGGTTTGGACTCTATTCACTGTATAAGACTACCTCTCTTTTAACACACACCAAATGGAAATTAAAAACATAAGAGAAAAAGATGCAGTAGTTATTTACCTGGATATTTCACAGATCCAAATGTTGGGGCATTTCTCATAGAAGCTTCTCTTTTTATGATTTGTTTTGTTTTGAGGCTATACTCAGTAGTGCTCAGGGCTTACACCTACCTGGCTTTGTGCTCAGGATTCACTCCTAGCAATGCTCAGAAACCATATGAGATACAAGGAATCAAACCCAAGTCTTTTGTACACAAGATAAAAACGTTTTACATGTTATACTTTATTTCCAGTACCTTTTAAATTTAAATTTTGTGTGTGTGTGTGTGTGTGTGTGTGTGTTTTGTGGCCACACCCAGTATTACGAAGGGATTACTCCTGGCTATGCAGTAAAGAATTAATCTTGTTAGTGCTTAGAGAACTATATGGAATTCTGGGGATCATACTTGGATTGGCTATATGCAAGGCAAGCTCCCCATCTGCTATACCATATCTCCAGCCTCAGCCTCGTGCCTTTTTTAATGATTAATTTCTACCTTTCTGGCATTGTGGTCTGAAATATACTTGGTATAATTCTTGTAGAGTAAAGCAATCTTTTCTCATCTTTTAAGATGAAATAATCATTATAGTCTCTCTTAAGAAATTATCACATTTAGTATGTCTGACTTAGAAAACTTTGAGGAACAGCCTGTAAGTAATAAAAGATAGTAATATAAAGAATACTCTCTATACTATCTCTTCGATCACAAAATCATTCTTAGTTCATGTGTCACACAAAAAGAGGAAGCAAATTAGATTTGTTCCATAGATCATAGTAACTTGCCCCAGTTTTAGCTCAAGAAACATCAAATGAAAGTGAAGAATTATATTTTGTTGCAAGAATTTTAATCACCATACTCAAGACATTATTCATTCTTGTACATGAAATAAAAAGAAATACTTAAAAAAAAAACCTTGTGGTTCAGAGATGGCAGTGAACCTCTACTTGAGTTTGATGAGAGTTCTTCTTCCAGGGGTCTCAAACTCAATTTCCCTGGGGGCCGCAGGAGGCAAAGTCGGGGTGCTCCTTGATTGCAAAGTCAGTAGAAGGCCTTGAACATTGGGGGGGTGTGACCCAAACAACTAAAACAAAACAGAACAAAAAAAGATTCCTCTAGGGCAGGGCCACAAACTGTTGTACGGAGGGCCGTTTGCGGCCCGCGGGCTGTGAGTTTGAGACCCCTGTAATCTAAACTGTGCTGAAATTTTCTTTAGAAAATAGTCATTGAGAGGGCGGAAGCAATACCACAGTGGATAGAGCATTTGCCTTGCAGCAACCGACCAAGGTTTGATCCCTGACATCCATTATGGTCCCCCGAGCCTGGCAGGAGTGATTTCTGAGCACAGAGCCAGGAGTAATGCCTGTGTGCCAGGGAATGTAGTTAAAAAAAAAAAAAGTTGTGGAGGGGTGAAGAGATAATACAGTGGATAAGGTACTTTCCTTGCACACAAATGTTGGTTCAATCCCTGATATTGCATGAGGTCCACCAAGGACCACCCGGAGTTATCACTGAGTGGAGAGTCAGGAATAAATCCTGAGCACTGCAAAGAGTGTCCCACACATATAGTTGTGGATTCGTTAAGAATGATTGTGACCCCTATGTTCTAATTCATAGAACTTTACACAATGTGATATTTTTTCTAAGAAAAATAAAAGAAATTGAACAACCATTGTTGTACAGGTTATGCCCTGAATGGAACAGAGACTCAGAACTGTTGGAGTAAAAAGGTTCAGAAAGGTAGAGCCGGAGCATAGGTAGGCCATTTGCCTTGCACATGGCAGATCCAGATTTGATCCTCAGAACCCAGTATGGTCCCCCAAACATCACTAGAGGTGATCTGGACATAGAGTCTAGAGCAGGGGGTCTCAAACTCAATTTACCTGGGGGCCGCAGGAGGCACAGTCGGGGTGAGGCAGGGCCGCATAAGGGATTTCGCTTACCGAATATTCGCAATAAAAAATCGCACTAGTAAGAAAAAAATGGCAAAAAATCGCATTCAACATTTGCATATCCCGAATGGAACTGCTCTGGGTTTGCGAATGTTTAATGCGATTTTTTTCTTACTGATGCAATTTTTATTGCGATTATTTGGTAAGCGAATAATCGTGAATACTGCAATATTTGAAGGCCGGTTGCGGGCCACCAAATGTTGTACGGAGGGCCGCAAACGGCTGGCGGGCTGCGAGTTTGAGACCCCTGTTCTAGAGTAAGTGCTGAGCACTGCTGGATGTGTGCCCCCTTAAAAAGAGATTCAGTAATTCATTTATTTCAAGAACCAGGTTCCGTAGTGTCAGTTATTAGGGTGACAAAAATAAATAAGTTGGACAAATAAGATCATACTGGGGCCCGGGAGATAACATGGAGGTAAGGCGTTTGCCTTTCATGCAAAAGGTCATCGGTTCGAATCCCGGTGCCCCATATGGTCCCCCGTGCCTGCCTGCCAGGAGCAATTTCTGAGCATGGAGCCAGGAGTAACCCCTGAGCACTGCCGGGTGTGACCCCCCAAAAAAAAAAAAAAGATCATACCAATACAGTTTTACTAATGTTACTAAGCACTAACAGACTAGTTACCTTTGAAAGGAGGCATAGTTTAATTAGAAAGGAAGGAGTGGAAGTTCAGTGGAAGGGATTAGGAAATAAACAAGTGAAGAAAAAGAATAGAGAATTGAAGTGATGGAGTTCAGAAATGTTCTAAGGAAAGACTATTGAGGGAAGCAGATACATGCTTCATTTGGTAGACTTCAACACGTTGATTTAGAGTGTTTTTGATGTAACATCACTTCTAATTTTTGCAGACAAATGTATGATGATCATTTATGTGAATATAAAGAAGTTTTGAAGCAACACCAGCTGAAATACTCAGAAATACCCCTTTCATATGACTATTATGAGAAGAAAAGAGAGCTGGAAGAAGTTCAGAGCCGAGTGTTGGCATGGACCGAACAACTGAAAAGGAACGAAACTCTTTTAATTGAGCTCTCAGGTATGGACTTTTGGTTTTGTTTTAATCGTTATGGAATATTATGTTTTGATATTTCTGAAAATAATATAGCACTCTAAAATTGTGTCTTTGTTTTCTAGTGCCTCCTCCCTTTCCATCACTTACTAAATGGACCTTACATCTGTATCCATAATGGTATTTTAATGTAAAATTCTTAATGATAAATATTTTTGTGTTTTCATTGTTTCAATATTTCGCTAGTAGGAGTCTAAAAGATTTACATTTTTATTCAATACAAAATTATGGGATTTTTTGTTTGTTCTTTTGGTCACATCCCGCAGCACTCGGGTTGCTCCTGGCAGGCACGGACCCAGATGGAATGCCGGGGATCGAACCTAGGTTTGTCCCAGGTCAGCTGAGTGCAAGGCAAATGCCCTACTGCTGTGCTATTGCTCTAGCCCAGACAAAATTATAGGATTTTTGAAGGTAATTTTGGATTGCTTTCTTAAGTAATAATTTTATTAATTTTTATTTTGAAATTTAATTTTTTAACTATCTTATTGATTAAGATTCTGAACCCTTTACAATACTATTAATAATGATTTCTTTCTCATGTATATAATTCCAGTATTGCACCCATTACCAGTATTATTTTTATTAGTCTAGGGATGAATCACAATTAATTAATCTATAGAAATTCATTGGAGGGGCCGGAGAGATAGCATGGAAGTAAGGCACTTGCCTTTCATGCAGAAGGACAGTGGTTCAAATCCCGGCATCCCATATGGCCTCCCCGTGCCTGCCAGGGTCAATTTTCTGAGCATAGAGCCAGGAGTAACCCCTGAACGATGCCAGGTGTGACCCAAAAACAAAGAACAAACAAACAAAAAAGAAATTCATTGGAGACCTATTTTAGGCTAAGCATTATGAAGAGTTAAGTTTCTGCTGTTACCTGAAGAATGTTCCTTTTTGTCAAAATTTGGTTTGGGAGTAGAAATGTTATTACAATTAATGTAAGTGAAATTTTTTTAACTTTCTCAGAACCTAAAAAATCAATGATACCAGATAGGAGTAGTCGACTTTTTAAAATTATAGTGGCTCTCTTTGTGATGGGGGTTTATGTCACCCCTGGTGGTGCTCAGGGGTCACCCCTGACTCTGAGTTCAGAAATCATTCTTGGCAGGCTCAGGGGACCATATGGGATGCCGGAATTCGAACCACCATCCTTCCTGAATTGGCTGCGTGCAAGGCAAACACCCTACTGCTGTGCTATCTCTCTGGCCCCGATATAGTGACACTGAATTAAACATTTAAAATGGTTTTTAATTAATTTAAGTCTTGTTTGTTAACATCTTCCCTGATGATCAATTTGGCACTTAATCTGCTAACCTCCACAGCCCTTCATATGCTTTTCTATGCTTCTACCTCTCCTTTTTCTACTGTCTTCTTTATGCCTGCATTCTATTATACATCCTTCTTCAATCTAAATTATCTTTTTTAACTCCTTTATTTACAGGTCTCTATTCTATTTTTAGATTATTCTGTTATTAGCTACTTATTTGTTGTATTCTGTGTGTTAATTTCTTAGCAGGAAGGGCATAAAGTAGTAGACGCAGAAGGTTTAGCAGGCATTTAGGGAGTTGATCCATGGGATGGGATAACATCATAAAACATAGAGGTGATGGAGGTATGGACTTAAATGTCTACTTAAAGTTTAAGTATAGTACTTAGTAGTTATGAATATATTTCTAATAGTGTTGCTATAATAAAATATAATTATAAAATTATAATTCATTGTGATTTTATGTTCTAGTACATGAGCCATATATTTAAGACAGAGTAAGAAAAGAGGTAAGGTTATGATAGTGACAGATGTTTTTGAATTATTGAAAATTTTAGTTGAGTAAAATTAGTTCTGATAATGTTCACATTTATGTTTTTTCTGTACAAAGTTATTGTGACCTACCACTATCATGTTTATTTTAAAATTCTAATGGAAGGCTGGAGTGAGAGTAGGGTGAGTAGGGTCAGACAGTAGGAGCACTGTCATGAATGACTCCAGAGAGCAGAGTCAGGAATAAGCCCTGACCATTTCTGTTGTGACCCAAACCCCCCCAAACAAAAAATTATAAATGAATTATAGAAAAAGTTAGAATCCATGCAGATTATTTGTTTACAAATGAGAATTTTTCTACTTGAAATTGAGTGCAGATACAATTTAGGCAGTAAGATCATATTCTTCTAAATTCTTCAGAGGCTCTGCTAAACCTCATCAGATCATGATAAGAAAAATGTAATGAAAAAATAGGCCAGGTTTGGACCTGAGTTGGTTATTATTAGTTATGTCAAGTGACACAATAAACTTGGATGCTGGAGCAATAGCACAGTGGGTAGGGTGTTTGCCTTGCATGAGGCCAACCTGTGTTCAGTCCTGACATCCCATATGTCCCCAGCCTGCCAGGAGTAATTTCTGAGCACAGACTCAGGATCTGATCGCTACCAGGTGAGGCCCAAAACACAAACCAACTCAAAAACAAAAGCAGGAGATGAGAGCAAGAGTATAATGAATAGGGCACTGCCCACCTGGCATTGACTCCAGCCTCACATGTGGCCCCCAAACCCTACCATAAGTGATCCCTGAGCACAGAACCAACCATGACTCTGAGTTCAGTCAGGTTCGACCCCTTCTACTTCCTAAAAGCAGCTGGAAAGATAGTATGTTAGATACCTTGCATATGGCCAAACCCATTCTAAGTTCTATTTTTGGCACCATATATGGTTCCTTGAGCACCTGTAGGAGTGAACACTGTCATTTGTGGTCCCCAAACCAGAAAGTCAACCAAACAGTTACAAAAAATAAAAGCAAACATCCTGTGAAAAATTTAACCAAAAGCTAAAAATCCTCTCACTATTTTGAATTGAAGGAAAATTTAAGCTTAACATTCATAAAAAGGAATTTTATTAGTTTGTTTGACTAATTTTTATCTTTGTTTTACCTCTGTTGTCAGTTACTGCTTTATTTTTAATTATATGGAACATATAAATAATATTGCATAATATAATTTATAGTACCAATATTATAAATGAAATTTACTTCTGTAGTATAATTCCTTAACATGAAAGGGTTAATTTGAGAGTTAAAACACAAGATATTCTCAAGCAAGCCAACAACATCTCAAGAGGCTCATGTGAACTGAAGGAAGAAGTAAAAGAAATGGAAATAGAAATTAATCGCATAAATCAGGTATACCGTTTCTTACTTGTTTCTAATGTGGATAATAATGTAAGCATGTAAAGGAATGTTAGTTGGCAATCTTAGTTGAGCTGTTTCTAAAGAACCTAAACATAGAGAAATGCTTTAGATCATTTATTTGTTCAGATTACTTTTGGACCAAAATATGTTATAGGTATCGGGTGTCTACAATTTTTTTAACTTTATTTATTGATTTATTCATTGATTGATTGCTTGGTTTCTGGACCATACCCAGCGATACTTAGGAGTTACTCCTGGCTCTGCACTCAGAAAGAGCCCCTGGCAGATTGGGGGACCATATGGGATGCCAGGAATCAAACCGATCCCTCCCGGGTCAGTCGAATGCAAGGCAAATGCCATACAGCTGAGCTATCACTCTGGCCCCAGAGTGTATGCAATTCTTAGTTTTGAGGAAATGAATAAAGAAGGCAGATGAGGGAATAATAAGCCAGATTAATAGCAGGAATGAAAGCTATTAAAAGAACTAAAAGAGTGATCACAAAGAAAATAGGACAGTCAATGAGTTGAAGAATTTAATTTTGAAAACTCATTACTATAAAAAGTTATAATAGTATTAGTCTTACCTTTAAGATGTTGTGATAGCATCTTGAATGCTTTTCTGGTACAATATATTAAGATGTGGGTTTTGTTGAGAAGTATGAGACTATTGCAAAATAATCTCCAAATTTTAGGTTAGAAAGGATATGTCTGAGCGAAATAGAAAACCTGTCTGGAGTACAGGTGGGATAGGGTGGGGAGGAGGGATATTTGGGGCATTGGTGGTGGGAATGTTGCACTGGTGATGGGGGGGGGGGCGTCCTCTTATATGACTGATCCCCAACCACAGTCATGTTTGTAACCAAGGTGTTTAAATAAAATATTATTAAAAGAAAGTAGTTGGATAATGCTAATTAAGAGAACAAAAAGATGCTTCACTTGTTTTCTTTTGTCTTTGTTTGGGTTATCTTAATATGAAAGTATGCAATTTTTTAAATTTTCATTCAATTACATGCTTAACATGAATAAAAAAATTTAAAAAAGAAAAGGATAGTAAAGATAGATAATTTTCTAAATTTTTGAAAATTGCTTTATTACTAAATATATACTGTTATTTTAGTATATAGATATCACTTCCTTTGAACTATAAAGTGGGGAAGAACTGTTTACTTTGCTTATAACTGTCCTTTTAAAGAAGCGATGAGGGGCCGGAGCAATAGCACAGTGGTAAGTTGCAGGCAGCCAACACAGGACAGACCCCGGTTGGAATCCAGGCATCACTTATGGTCGCCCCCAGCCAGCCAGGAGTGACTTCTGAGCACAGAGCTAGAAATAACCCCTGAGCGTAGCTGGGTGTGACCCAAAAATAAAAAACAAAACAAACAAAAAGTGATGGAAAGTCACTGAAATCTTGTTTCATGTAGGAAAGTAAAATGAATGTTATTTCTTGATAAATATGACTGTAGCAAATTTCACTAAGTTAATTAACACTATCTGTTTATTTTTATGTATATCAATTCATCCAGTACTTATTATTTATTATTTAAAGTAAATCATTTGTTTTTATGCTCTTAGTTAATATTTTTGCTTTTGCTTTTATTCTTACCTTAGCACATTGCAGAACTTTATGAAACTAATAGTCTTTTAGAAACTACGGAAGAAAAAAATAGAAATACAGAAAAGAGAAAGGAATTGGAAGAAAGGTATAGATTGACTTTAATATTGGATTTGATGTAAATATGTATTTTGTGTCTAAAATTTGATTCTATATACTATACCACATTACTAGTGTTACATAGTACTTATTTTTATGGGGGCCCCACCTGGTGGTGTTCAGGGGCTACATTTGTCTCTGAGTTCAGAGCTCTCATGGTAGGTTTGGGGGATCAGAAGAGATGCGGGTGTTGAGCCCGGCCAGGTCAGCCATGGCCAGGTCAGCTACAGTCAAACACTGTAGCTGCTAACTCCAGACTTACAAATGATTGTAAGGCTTTTTTATTTATTTCCTATAAAATGTTATGCTATTAAGTATTATGGGTAATATTCACACCTTTTTTTTATTTTAGTAAAAAGAGAAAGAATAACAGCAGTACATTTATTGTTCTGTACATATCAGTTGTACATTTAATTCTTTAAAAATTTTTTTGGTCTTGGGGCCGGAAAGATAGCATGGAGGTAAGCAGTTTGCCTAGTATGCAGAAGGTTGGTGGATCGAATCCCAGAATTCCATAGCGTCCCCTGAGCCTGCCAGGAGCAATTTCTGAGCATGGAGCCAGGAGTAACCCCTGAGCACTGCCGGGTGTGACCCAAAAACAAAACAACAAAAAATATTTTTTTTTGGTCTTTGGGTCACATCTGGCTGTGTTAGTGACTTTCTCATAATAGGATTCAGGGGACCATATGTGGTGCCATGGGACAAACCTGGATCAGTCAGTCCTATGAAAGGCAAGCACCCTATCTGCTGTGAGCTATCTTTCTGACCTTCATTTTATTTTTTTTAATGCTGGGCCAACCAGTGAAATAAGGCACAATGGTGGGAGCAGTAGTATTGTGCTTAGCTATTTAACATCCTGACCCTGGCTTGATAGGTTCCTTTGCTAGAGCGAAGATGTGCTAAAATATTTACTAGATATATGACAATGTATTTTCATAACTTTTATCTTCATGATAATAAAAGATAAAACTTGTAAATTAAAGTGATTTTGCCTGTTACTGTTACTTTTATTGGCATACTTTCTAATATTTCTCTTTTAGCCTATAGCCTCTTTTACTCTAAATTCCTCTCCTCAGGCTTAGTTGCTTGTATCTTTTATCTTCATGATTCTTTGATCTCATATCTATCGTTAATTTTATAATGAAATTTGGTATTTTTTGTTTGTTTTGTTTTTGGGCTACATCTCGTGATGCTCAGGGGTTACTCTTGGCTTTTGCGCTGAGAAATTGCTCCTGGCTTGGGGGGCCATATAATGCAGGGGGGTTGAACTGCGGTCTGTCCTAGGTCAGCTACATGCAATGCAAGCACCCTACCTGCTGTGCCACCGCTCTGACCCCTGAACATTGGTTTTAAATAGCCATCTGAAGGTGCCGGGGGTAGCACAGCAGGTAGGGCATTTGCCGTGCATTCGGTCAACCCTGGTTCGATTCCCAGCATTCTGTATAGTTCCCGTTCCCGGAGTCTGCCAGGAGTCATTTCTGAGCACAGAGTCAGAAGTTAATCCCTGAGCACTGCCATGTGTGACACACATCCTTGCAAAAAAAAGAGCAAAATGAGCAGAATTTTATTTAACACATTTTCACATGAAAATTCCATTAAAAGTAACAATATAGATACCATTTATGGAATAGTTTGATAGTTTTTGTCAAAAAATGATCAATATTTAGGTTAACTTTTAACTAAATAATTAAGATAACTTAAAGAACAAAAATTTCCTCAGCTTTTTGCTTTTGTTGTTCTTGATTCAGCTATGAGTTTTGGTGCTTGCTGGGGCTTGTATTGCAGTTAGGTGCATTACGCTGGAGATCACACCCGAAATCTTCCTTCCACTAAAAAAAATGAAAGTTCACTTATTGACAGAATCAACCGTTTTAATTATATGACATTCAATACTACTAATCTTAAAATATGTCAGCTTTGAGCAGTATGTAATTCACTTTTCTCTTCAGAAATTTTGAAAAAGATGAGCATGTGCTTGCAATGAATAAAATCCCTCAAAGCAATCAATTACTTCCTCCTCATGAATCACAGAAATTAGTCAGACCAATAAAGATGAACTCTTCAGAAGCAAGAGTTCCAGGTACAGTATACTTATTACAAAAATATTTAGTTTCCTTTAAGAATACAGCAGAAGAAGTAGAAGCCGTTTTAGTTGCTTTTTGGTATAATCGAGGATAAACGAAACCGGAGACTAGTAGTTTAAAGAAAGTACCACTTCAGTTATTTCTGAGTCAAAAAGTTTTGACTTCTAGATCTAATATTTTTCTCTTTGAGAAATTACATGATATTTAAAAATGTATTATGGCCTTGTTGAGCATCTAGCAAAAGAGAATAATTTTCATCTTTTACATTGAGAAATTTTATTATCATGTGCGTGATTAGGTGAACTACGTTATATCATATTAAATATTATCACGATATTAGATAATTATTGGATTTTTTTCTCTTTAGTTATTAACACCACCAGTTTATCTTCTTTGGTTTCTCCTTATAAAGATGTTTTGTGGGGCTAGAGAAGTAGAACAAGGAGTAAGATGATTGTATTCCATATAGCCAACACTGGTTTGATCCCTAGGGTTACATATGGCCCCTAAGTACTGCCTGAAGTGAACTTTGAGCATCTTTAGGTGTGCTATCCCCCAGAATAAGAATATAAAGATGCAGGTTGATCAGCTGGTTTTCATATTATCTATAATTGCTGTGATAACATAGAGCAAGATTCTGAAACTAATTTTATGATTCTGTATTTAATTTAAATGAAATATTTTATTTAAAAATTTACAAGTATGGTCTTAATATTGGGCATATATATTTATTCGATATCTAGAATTTATTTGAAATTGTTACTACTTAATAATCTAGATAAGAAAGAAGAATGTTTTATGAAGTGGTCAAAGCTTCCTAATATTGACTTCGGACAAAAAGAGAATGATACTCAGGTAGATATTTCTTTTCAAAGTTAACGTACTTAAATGTTTGTTTGTTTGTTTATTTTGGGTCACACCCAGCAGCGATCAGGGGTTACTCCTGCTCTACACTCAGAAATAGCTCCTGCCAGCCTTGGGGGACCATATGGGATGCCGGAATTTGAACCACCATTCTTCTGAATGCAAGGCAAACGCCTTACCTCCATGCTATGTCTCCAACCCCAAATGTTTACTTTGAATAAGCGTGGTGTACTACATTTAGGAAGCACCTTCTGTGTTTATGGTGTGTGCGTGTGCACGTATGTATGTGCATGCTCACATGCTTGATAGAGAGAAATAGAAAAATACATTGAATTAGCCGTGAGTATAATGATGGTTTAAAAACTCAAGACTTGGATTTGACAATGTGAAAGATACTGTGCCCTTCTTTTAAAAAACAACATAAATATGTTTTAAAATACTAAGCCTTTTACCTGTTTGACCAGAAATAGGAGACATTTCTGAAGGACAAAACAAGATTGGATTGAGGAGGGGAATTGTCACCAGGGTTTATATGGGAGAATACTTTTGCAGAAGGTGTAGGCTTGGGGACAATGAGCAGAGCTGCTGTTTAGGTTGCTTCAGTAGAATTTAATTTAGTTACTATCTGTTGAATTTCTAGCCACTTCACCTTTGTCCAGACCTCAGCAGTCGGATGGCTCTCTAGGTGGAGCAGGGAATATAAAGCTTTGTTTGTAGGGATAGATGATACTCTTGTTTGTTTTGAGACTGCACTCAGTGGTGCCCAAGTACTTGGTGCTAGGTGCTTGCTTCTTATGCTCAGGGACTTAGGACTAAGGATTTAGTCATCTGAATAGTCTTCACAGACCTAATATTTGGTTCTTTTTATGTTTTGTTTTGTTTGGGGGCAACTCCTGTCAGCACTTGGGTTACTACCTTCTTTTTTGTTTTGGTTTTTGGGCCACACCTGTTGACGCTCAGGGTCAGACTATGCACTCAGAAATCACTCCTGGCTTGGGGGGGACCATATGGGACGCCGGGGGATCGAACCACAGTCTGTTCTAGGCTAGCGCTTGCAAGGCAAACACCTTACCTCTAGCACCACCACTCCGGCCCCAATATTTAGGTTACTTGTGACTCTACACTCAGTAATTACTCTTAGCAAGCTTAGGAATCAGAGGGGATGCTGGAGATTCAACCCGGGTTGACTGCGTGCACGGTGATTGTCCTACCCATTGCACTGTCACTCCCACCCCCTAATGTATGGTTCTTTTCTTTTTATATAATTGCTTTATTTAAGCACAGTGGCTGCAAAGTTGTCCATAGTTGAGTTTCAGTCCTAGAATGTAACATATGGTTCTTAATAGTGATGAGGGAAAAGGAACTTACCATTCCAGAAGCTACTTCCTAATGTCGCATATCACTGTCTTCTCACATTCTTATGGAAATAATACAGATGGAAATTCACAATGAAAACTGTAATTGATTTTGGTTAATCATCATGATTACAGATAAATATAGGGTAGAGATAATAAAAGTAATTAGCGAGCCTTAATAAGTTTAAATATACATTACTTGGGGCTGGAGAGATAGGACAGTGAATAGGGCACTTGCCTCGCCTGCTGGGTTCAATCCTAAACACTCCCTATGGGTTATGTGAGTCCCACTAGGGTAATTTCTAATGAGGGACAAAAAAAAAAAAAAAGGACAAAAAGCTCTGAACACAGCTTGGTTTTACCTCCAAACTACAACAAAAAAAGGATATGTTAACTATTAAAAATATTTAAATCTGAAAATCTAGAACTGAAATTTCTGATGTTATTAATATAATTGAAAAGATAAGTGAAGGAAATCAAAACTTACTGGTTATTTTTATGTGTTTGTTTGTTTTGGTACCACACCTGGCAGCACTGAGGGCTTACTCCTCCTGGCTCTGCACTCAGGAATTACTGCTTGTGGTTCTTAAGGGACTATATGGGACTTTAGGACTTGAACCCGGGTTGGCTGCATACAAGTCACACATCCTACATGCTAAATATTGTTCCAGTCCATGAAATACTTTTTATGTTGGAGAATAAAGAGGGAACAGATAGGAATACTAATTATTTTGTTATTAGAAAAATGTAAATTTATGGAGCTGGAGAGATAGGTAGGTAAGGTGCTTGTCTTGCAGTTGGCTGACCCAGTTTGCTCAGAGATCACTCTGACAGGGTTCTGGGGACTATGTTGGGTGTTGGGATTGAACTGGGTCAGCAGTGTGCAAGGCACACTCTGTACCATCTCCCTGGCCCTAAACTTGTACTTTTATATATATTGTTATTTTGAGTCAAATAAGAAACAATTAGGGACTTTTCAAAATGAGTGATTCAGTGATAATGAAAGACTTGAAAAAGTGTAAAAGATATAGCAACAATTTAGATATTCATATTATAGAACATCAAGCATTTTAAAGATTAGCTTTTTATACATATATAAAACAAAGTTGCAGGTTTTAGTTTTTCAACCAATTAATTTTAATTAATTTCCCATAGTAGACTCAAGATATTATAGCAAATATACTCAAAAATCATCTACTCAGTTGAGAAAATGCTAAGATTCACTTGAAGGTTAGTCAGGAATATGGGATAAAACTCAAGTAGTTACCTAAAATGTAGAAATACTGCCAAACATAGCATTGTAATCACTAGATGCATCCAATTATTTGAAAGTATTAAACTTTCTTTGTTTCTCGGTATTTGATTTAATTTTGTATATAATGATTTCAGTTATTATTTGTAGTTGTTGCTATTGAAGTGATGAGAGCAAGGTTGACAAGACTAATGGAGAGCCCTGAATAGCCCTGAAAAATGTTTCTAATGTTTTTTAATCCAGTTATAATGCTTAATTTCTTTTGTTCAGGTATTTAATGATTCTTCAATGAATAAGCATTCAGAATCTTCTCATATTAGGACTATTAAAAGTTCACAGGATTTGATGCAGTTCAGGTAACTTCAAATAATAGAAAATACTTTCATTTCTAGAATTATCAACTCACCAAATGACATAAAATTTTACTTATTGTATTTTAGATTATTAACCCCACATAAAAAATCAAGTTGCAATCAATGGTATGAAAAAAGAGATGCAGGTAATGAATAACAATTACTCTACTTATTATATAAAAGTTGTACCATTTCTTCTCTGTAGCACATAAATATTGACTTTTATTTTGAGGTTTTAAGATGGTTTATTCTATCAGGATAAAAATTCTATAAATATAAACAGATTCACTGTAATCGTAATGAGTTTATCTTTATGTCAGACATGGTTGTAAGTCTCAGCCAATATGGGTTTAAGATTCAGCTAATATGGTTATTCTTTGAAGCAGATATTAGAAGGATATTGTTTTATTTGGAAGAATTACTTACCTGTCACAGGTATCTCTTCCACCTGTGTATAATGATCTGTATATTGCCAACTTGATAGAATTGAACAAGGGAGGAGGCTAATCTCTCTGGAAAAGTATACCTCTAATAAAGGTAATATGGGGAATACCCTGTATAATTTTAGCTGTCTTTGAGTCTATGATAAGGCATGATACCCAAGATGGTATTTAATTCTGTTAGAAGGCAAAAGGATTATTTGTTTCTAACAATCTCCAAACCCTATTTTTTGGAGGAGGGGTTGTGGTTTGGGCCATCACCCGGAAGTTTTCAAGGGTTACTCCTACCTTTGCTTTATAGTCACTTCTATTGTGCTCAGGATGATGACAGGGATTGGACTGGTCTCAGACACCTGCAAGACAAGAGCCTTAACCACTGTACTATTTCTCTAGTCCCTCTCAGCTAGTGTTTAAAAGAAGCTAATACGTTAAAAAATAATAGCTGTTAATTAAAAGCGAGAGGCAAAAATAATAAAGCTTATAGACTGTCATATACACAAATATCTTTATTGCCTAAGGAAAAATGCATGGATAAAGAAAATATACATACACAATGGAGTACTACTCACCCTGAAGAAAAGATAAGTTTGCTTTTCATAACAAGATAAAACATGGATGACTGAGTTCATATCATGCAGAGTAAGGAGAAATATTGACTGCCACTAATGTATATAATATAGGATTCAAATCAAATGAACAAATAAAAACCAAATTCCAGCAAACACTTGAACTCAGACTATAAAACTTCAATTACCAGAGGAAGAAGGGGTGGGGGAGGCATCTAAAGGAGGAGGGTGTGTGATGGAGGGATATTGATCTCTATGTGGTGGGTCTGGTGTGGTAACATATTTGGATGAAGGGTAAAATTATTCCTAAATACAGTCTTTTAGAGTTTTTGGTGTCACACCTGGTGGTACTCAAGACTTACTCTTGGTGTGCTTGGGAACCGATATGGAATGCCAGGTTTCAAGTCATGCAAGACAAGCAGTCTGCCCGCTGTACTATATCTCTCCAGCTGATAAATGCAGTCTTTGTAAACTAGTGTCTTTGCCATAAAAAACAAAAACTATTTAGGCTTGGGGATGTGGCTTAGTGTGTGTTACAGGAGGGACCCAAGGCATAGTAAAATATTTTCATAGTTTCAAAATGGGTTCTTAAATACATAGTTTAAGTTCCGATTATAAAAAAAGATCAACAAGGCCTTAATTTTCCTTTGTGAAGAGGAAATTTTCCACATGGACTCTTGAGCGAAGGATTGAAGACCTCTTTAATGGATTTTTCTTATGCTTTTTTCCCCAACACACTAACTGCCCTGGACTTCACTCCTGAAGTAGGTGGTAAAAGAAAATACTAGGATGCCCTGTTCTTGTCATGTCTGAGAACAGTTGACTTTACATTTGAAAACTAAACTTGTTATTTGCAATTATGTCAAACTTGCTTTCCAAACAAACAAAGATTATATAAAATTAATTTCCCCACTCATTAGAAGGCACCATAAAAAAGAATGAAAGACACACTACTAAATCAGAGTATCAAAAATTAGCTATCAAAGGACATTTTTCAAAAAACATATGAAGAGCTTATATAAGAAGTAGAAAAAGACAGCCCAGTTGGAAATTAGTACAAAATATACAAATAGGCAGTTCAAAAGAGACACTTCTGTGCTACATTAGCAAATCATTTAAGTGATAAAAATTATATTAAAATAAAATGAATTATAATTATACAGGTACCTGATTAGCAAAATTCAGCTTGGCTTTTCAAAGTCTTGATGAGAGGGGCCAGAGTGGTAGCGCAGCAGTTGGGTGTTTGCCTTGCATGCGGCTGATCTAGGACGGACCGCAGCTCAATCCCCCAGTGTCCCATATAGTCCTCCAAGGCAGGAGCGATTTCTGAGTGCATAGCCAGGAGTAATCCCTGAGTTTCACCAGGTATGGCCCCCACCAAAAAAAAAAAAGTCTTGATAAGAATGTAGGACAACAAAATTTTGTGACTTTCAATCTGTCGTTTATAAATGACTATATATTGAGATCTGTCCAAATTATAATTGATGCTAATAATCTGGTGGAAGAGACTTCGTGGAGTAGCTCAGGATGACTGGTGCAACTCTCTTTAGTAAAATGAAGAATGTATGTATTTGTACCTTGCAATTGTAATCCCAAGTATATGTGTAGAATAACAAAAGTATGTAAATACATATAGGTAAGTAGAATGATGCTTATAAAGTAATTTTTTCTAGTGGACTCAAAGCAGAAAACTCCTAAACATCCATTTGAAGTTAAATGTATGTATTGTTTTGTATTTGTACATGTAGTGCTTTTACATCCACAGAAGTAAGTAGGCCATATAGATATAGCAACACAAATGACTTTAACAAGCAGTTTGCTAAAGAAAGCAAGAATTTGGAAGGGAGGGGAATACTACAGCAGGAAGTACTTACCTTGCATGTGGTTCACCCAGGTTTGATCCCTGCATTCTATATAGTCCTCTAACCCTTGCCAGGAATGATTCCTGAGTGCAGAATTAGGAGTAACTCATGAGCCCTGCTGGTTGTGGCCAAAAAACAAAAAACAAAACCAAAACCCATCTCCTAACTCATTTAATTGTTACATTACATTTAAACAGGCAAACTATATTATATTATTTATAGTTATTAAATGTTGTTTAATAATAAGTTTAGCAATGTTGAAACTATTATCATAAAAGTTAACAATGGTTATCTTTGTGAAGTTTATGAAGAGTATACAAGTTTCCTAGAACTTTTAATGTCTTTTTTTTCTTGACCTGGTTTATGTTTACATAATTTTATGATTCAACTGAGTTTTATTTTTCAATGAACTCACAAAAAAGAAAAATGGTGTTCTCCTACAACAAACAGATGCTGAGTCTGGAGATAAAGGAACAGGAAAACAATTAAGAGAATTAAAATGTTCTTCACAAGTAAGTCAGATGTTTGCTTTCTAATTTGTAATTTTCCTATGGTCTTTATAGTTATATTTCTAAGCAAATATTCCTATTTAAAATATTGGTTGTTTTAGTTTTAGATTTAATATTATGAGATATAGATGTTCTTAGCTTGATAATTAGGTTTCTTTGGTATTAGAAATTCTGTCCTTAGAAGTTTTAGATTAGGGCCAGAGAGATAGCACAATGGGTAGGGCATTTGCCTTGCAAACAATCGATCAAGGACAGACAGTGGTTCCAATCCCGGCATCCCACATGGTCCCTCCATGCCTGCCAGGAAATGTTTCTGAGCACAGGAGTAATCCCTGAGCGCTGCCAGGTGTGTTCCAAAAACCAAAAATAAATAAAATGGTCATGTTTAAAAAAAAGAAGTTTTAGATTACGGAATATTGCACTGGTGAAGGAGGGGTGTTCTTTTTATAACTGAAATCCAACTACAGACATGTTTTTGAACATGGTGCTTAAATACAAATATTATTTTTAAAAAGATGTTTTAGATTGGGCTAGAGAGATAGCATGGAGGTAAGGCATTCGCCTTGCATGCAGAAGGACAGTGGCTCAAATCCCGGCACCCTGCACCTTCCAGGGGCAATTTCTGACTGTAGAGCCAGGAGTAACTCCTGAACACCACCGGGTGTGACCCAGAAACAAAACAAAACAAAAAAAGAAGTTTTAGATTAAAAATGAAATCTCAAAGGCTTACATAAATATATACCATTCTATTAATTAGTTATATATTGACTGACACAAGTCATGACTAAACAAAGCAATTTTGTTTGTTCTGATTTAATGACTTGACGTAGCAATTCATGACTAATAGTTGCCACCAGCATATCTTCAAAATAAGTTGGAAAGCTTATGTGTGTAATTTATCATAACTACTAAGGGTTAAAAACACCATAGCTGGGGCAGGAGCAATAGTGATGGAGCGTTTGCCTTGCCTGTGGATGATCCAGGATAGACACCAGTTCAATTCCCAGCATTTCACATAGTCTCCCAAGCCTGCCAGGAGTGATTTCTGAGCGCAAGTCAGGAATAACCCCTGTGCGCCGCTGGGTGTGCCCCCCCCCCAAACAAAACAAAACTAAAAAACCCAGCAGTATTCTGTTTAAAGGAAGAAACACATAAGTTGTATTTCTTTGACGGAATTTGGACTGGTAAGCATATTATGTAAAATTAAATATGGGAAATCAGTTTCTCAATCTTTGCAGAGAGCATATGAGAATTTATGAAAGGTACAAAGTCCATTATGAGACCAAGATTACTTGGAAATGAATAACTTGGGACCAGAATGATAGCATAGTGAGGAGGGTGCTTCGCAGGTGGCCAACCTGGATTCTATCCTTGGCATCCCATATGGTTCTCTGAGCCTGTTAGGAGAGATCCCTGAACGCAGAGTCGGAGTAAGCTCTGAGTACCGCCAGGTGTGCCATCCCCCAAGAAAAAGGATCGCTTTTCCAAGTGTCATGGAATCACATAAATCAGCAGGGTGGGAAACCTCTCATTCACACACAGGTCAACACTTGTGGAAGCTTGTGCAATTAGGTGGTCTGGCCCTCGTAGAGGACAAGACAGACAGATAATGGTCCATAGATGCCACTGGCCCTTCTTTCTATATTAGTTGCTCTACAAATGACATAAAATACACACATGGTCCTTGGTAGCAAAATGGTTTCCCGTTGTGATCTTGAGCATGGTGTGGTCATTTTAAGAGACATAATTTGGGGCCAGAGGTAGTAGTACAGTGGGTAAGGCATTTGCCGTGCATACAGCTGATCTGAATTCAATTTCTGCCATCCCAAATGGTCCCTAAGCCTGCTGGGAGCAACCTCTACATCAGGAGTAAGCCCTGAGCACTGCCAGGTGTGCCCCCCCCAAAATAAAATTCCCATAACAAAAGAGACATCATTCTCGGCCCAGAGGGTCCTCAGCACTCTTCAGTTCCAACCCTGCCAGGATCACTCCCTGAGAGTCACTGGTTGTGGCACAAATAACGACAAAAATAACTTCAGTCCAAAACATTTCTTTAACAATTTGAATGTGTTCTTATCATTTACGGTTTTTCTTTTTCAGGGGGAGATGGTGAAGCTAGGAAGAAAGTAAAAAATAGATTATGCCTTTCAATTTTCCATTTGATATTAGTTTTATAAATTCATTCTTTACCTTTTATGCTTTATTTTGGTTTGGGGCCACATCTGACTGTGATCAGGACTTCTTTCTAGCTCTAGAATTTCTAGCTAAAGAATTGTTCTTGGTGATGCTTGGGGAACATATGTGATACCAGTGATCAAATTCGGGTCCCCCCATGCAAGGCATGCACCTTATCCCCTGTACTAGCTATCTAGCCTCTAATTAATTTGTCTTGGAAGTAAATACATTTGCATGTGTTTTTTATGAATACAAAAACATTATTTTTCGTACATCTGTTACTAACTTGCAGGTTATATGTACAGAAGAAGTGGTGAAGCCCATAGAAAGTAATAGTGATGAAGTAGAAGAAAGGACTAAGAATCTTTCAAAAACTCCTGAAATTCCCACATTTTTAAGAACTTCTGAAACTACAAAAACACCTGAATCTGTGGAGAAAATACTCTTCTCTAAAACTCCACCATCTGAAATGTAGGATATTGATTATCATAATAAACAAATCAGCCTCTTCAGTACAATTCTGCACAAATTGATAAAAATAACAAAATACTTACGATTTTTAACTTAAAAGGTTTTATTATGGAATAGTTAAGATATTATAATTATAATTACAATATCTCCTCTGATCAAGAGACTAGAAGAATAAATATAATAGACCCACTATTTACCAGTTAACATTTATTAACACTCAGCCATTCTTGTTTTAGAAAATGTTTTCCACTATTTTCTCAAACATTTAATTGAGTATTGTTAAAAACTCTTAGTACTATCCAGTGTAGGATTACTTAGTTTTAAGATTTTTTTCAAAGAATAAATAAAAGTATGAACAAATTTTAAGTGTCATACCACTGTCATATATAGTAGATTACCATCTACTACATATATACTACTACTACTACTACCATCTAATACCATCAAAATGTTTTATTAGACATCTGTTCTTACATGTACTTAAAGTTTACTATGAGAGATGCCATTCTCTTATTAACCTTGGCAGGAATTGCTGTTTATACTTTTGTTATTTATCTTCAGAATATTTTTTCTTTTTTTTTTTCAGAAAATGTATATTTTAGGGTACTGCCAAAAATATAGTGTTGCCATTTAATTTAATTTAATTGGTTATTCTCTTCCTTAAAGTTGAACCCTAAAATTCCTCTAAAACATATGTAATATGTTTATTTTTATCTGGGCTTTATTTACTTTTCTATTTTAAGTTTATTAAAAGAGTTTTATGTATTACTGCCATTATTTACTATAATACAGCATATTTCAGGTGAAACTATCAAATATAAGAACTATAAAGGAAGTGATAATCATGTACTTTACTCTCTTTATAGATGAGAAAACTGTTAAAGGGGTCGGAGAGATAGCATGGGGTTAGGACGTTTGCTTTGCATGCAGAAGGACAATGGTTCAAATCCCTGCATCCCATATGGTCCCCTGCGCCTGCCAGGAGCAATTTCTGAGCACGGCGCTAGGAGTAACCCCTGAGCGCTTCGGGTCTGACCCAAAAACCTGTTGTAAATTTAAGTGACTAAGTAATGGTTATATAGATAGTTAGGGAAATATAGACAGATTTTGTCATACTTAACAGTGATATCTCATTGACATGTATAAGCATTTTATGACATGCTTATTTCAGTCAAAACTTTGTAGAGCTATAAGTACATTATTTTCCATAAAATGAGAAAACATAATCATAAGTAATACTCCAGTATTTTTTAAATCTTTATTTAAGCACCATAATTACAAGCATAATCCTGTTGGGTTTCAGTCATAAACAGAACACCCCCTTCACCACTGCAACATTCCCACCACCAAAGCCCCACTCCTTCCCAACCTGTATTCGAGACAGGCATTCTACTTTTCTCACTCTATAAGATTGTCATGAGAGTCGTTAGTTATTTCCCTAACTGCACTCACGTCTCTTTGTGGTGAGCTTCATATTGTGAGCCGGTCCTTCCGGCCCTCATCTCTATTGTCTCTGGACATTATTACAATAATGTCCTTAATTTTCCTTAAAACCTATAGATGAGTGAGACTATTCTGTGTATTTCTCTCTCTGACTTACTTCACTCAGCATAATAGATTCCATGTACAGGCATGTACAGCCAGGTATAGGAAAATCTCATGACTTCATCTCTCCTGAAGGCTGTATACTTCATTGTGTATATGTACCACAGCTTCTTTAGCCATTCATCTGTTGAAGGGCATCTGGGTTGTTTCCAGTAATACTCCATTATTAATGGAGTAAAGTCTCAAACTAAGGCAATTCTGCCTTCAGAATTCTTGCTTTCAATGTGCAACTATGCTTTTGCATATACTTTTGTGTTCAATTACTATTAATGAATCATTTAATTGTCTCCTGATGCCATCACCTGTAAGGGCCCTGCTTCTCATTAAGACTGAAAATCTTGTGACTGGCTTTCAAGATCTTGGAGATACTGCTGCATTTGGACTAAGAGTTTAAACTTCTAAGGTTTTGAGGGATAGCTCACCTGGTTGAGTACTTGCTTTGCATGTAGGAGGCCCAACTTTGATTCCAGGCACTACATTGGCTCCTTGAGCACCTGCAGAAATGATTCCTCAGCACAGGACTGTGCTTCCCCCTAATTTTTTTTTTTTTTTGGACTTTCAAAATAGATTTCTGCGTTCAGTCTAACTCTGGCACTTACATTCTTTTGGGGCCACACCCGTAGTTCTCAGGGCTAACTCCTAACTCTCTGCTCAGGGATTAGTACTCCTGGCGGTGCTCAGGAAACCGTAAGGGATACTAAGGATTGAATCTGGGTTGTCTATGTATAAGTAAAGTATTCTGCACGCTGTACTATATGGCCCCTTTTAAAAGCAAATATTTATAACCTTCCTATGACTTTAAGATCCTTTTCTTAAAATTGAGGTAATAGCTATTTTATAGGATTATTTTGAGGAATAAATTAATACTGATGAAATAATCTTGAATCGTCTGATATACACCCTTAATAGAAATTACTATTAGCATTCTCCAAATAATTTTTCTGCTTTATTTAGTATATTCTTCACCCCAAATGCAATAAATTACTTATTTGAAATTTGCTCTTCCCTTTTCCTACTGTGCTCATTTTTGTTTTTATGCCATCACTGTGGTTCTTAAAAGTCTGTAGTGTTGAATGAATTTTTAAACACTTTTGCTTCTTATTTCTCTTAACAGAAATGCAAATAAAGTAACTGGAGGTCAGACAAGAAAGGATTCTCCTGGATTTTCTTTCTTTTCGATTTACACTGCTAGATCTCCTGGATTGAATTTATTTGGTTCTTCTATCTTTGATTCAGAAATGTCATCAGTTGAAGTAATATGAGAAACTAGTGTCTTGTTTCGTTTGGGGGGACACACCTAGTGGTGCTTCGGGCTTTCTCCTGGCTCTGTGGTCAAAGATCACAACTAGTGGTATTTGGAGGATCATAAGGGGGACTGGGGCTCTAGCCCAGGTCAGCAGCAGGTAGTTAACTGCTGTATTATCCAGACCTCAGCAGGTCTTTTTAAAGAAGTAAACAATAGGTTTCGAACAAATGTTTTAGCATAATTTTATGTAAAGCACTTTTTATTTATTTTAAGTTGTCTTATTTGAAGTAAAAGTTAGATTTAAAATGCATATAAACTATTCTCTTATTCTGTGAGTAACATTTAAAGAAAATTATTTTTCAGTTTGATGAGAATCCTGCAGTCAATATAAATCCTCTCTCATCGTCTCAACAAGAAATTGGTAAGTGATTCAAGTCGTAAAAATAATTGAATCG
>PVKC010010436.1:0-18346 GCA_004027635.1 Crocidura indochinensis | reverse complement strand
AGGGTACTTTTCAGAATAACAGAATTCCTTCTTTCGTCTTAACTGAGAAAAGTTTTATTCTTAAATCTGTATCCTCAATTTGCTTTCTTTTCTCCACTGTACCTAATACAACACAATTCAGTAACATTAATTTCTTAGGTATGATATTGGCATGTAAGTGTTCTGTGAAGAAAATATTATATTTAATATGTTTGTTATCTTGCTTAAAAACTATTCATTTTGTATTTTCATTTTAAAGAACTGCACTCATCACATTCATGTTTTTTAAGACACCCATGGTTTCATCTTTAATTTAGCAAAAGTTTGTTACTTGCAAATAACAAAAGTTTATTCACGTACAAATGAAACAAAATGGAGCTTACATATTTGTGACATGGATTGGCTGAAGGTTTGCTTGAGTCATTATTTCTCAAATGTATAAAAATTAATCAGGTTTATATAAGGATACCACCTCCTCCAAACAGATTTTTGGCTTTTTTTTCTTTTAGATTTCTGTCAAACTAAACTAAAAAAATCTAGTTGATGAAGTGGGGTAAGGGAGATTTAGCATGAGGATAATCTAAGCAATATAAAATGACTGTAATCTACTGTGGTAAATGTTGGAAATAAAATAAGAATCAGCATGTATGATGCACTGTAAAGCAATTACTGGACAGAAAAGCATTATAGTTTAGTCTGACAAAAGACTTTCATTTTTAAATTCTTAATAAATCATCACATGTCACCAGTTTTTCCCTTATATGTATTTTAATTTTAAATATTTTAAAATTTTCTGTGAGGAGAAACCATCCACAATATGAAGAATGTAGTTATATTTTTCAAGGAAAAAATATATGGAAAGACACAAGGCATTGCAAGGAATTATTCGTTGTTAATACTTAATTTCTGGAGTTTAGGTTTAAAGAGAGAGAAGAAGCTTCACTAAAACTTGAAAGAATGTCATTAAAATTGATTCAGGAATAAATAAGACAGAGAAGTTCACAGAAATGATTATCCAAGTGAGCATATTTCTAATGGAGGCTTCTTGCTTTCAAGTGATGTTTTTGCTAAGATACACAAGGAGCAGGACCTGAGATCTGGCGCCACTGATTTCCGCAGTGAGGAAGGGGCTTGTTCACTGACTAAGGGCTCACGTTTTGTGCTATTGTGCAAGCCGCGAGCTGCAGAAGTGACTCACTGAAAAACCATCTCCAGGCCTGACCGCAGCCTCTTCTTTTTTGTTCTGGACAATCTCCACCATCAGCTTTGTCAGAACCTTGTCTCTTCTCTCGTTCTGTCCCAGAAATAGATGTGTAGGTCTTTTCACAAATTTTATTTGTGAAATTTTTTTTCTCAAAAATATTGCAGTTTATTCAGTCATTATTATTAATAAGAATTTTATATCTTTCTTTACAAAGACAGAAACATCTGCACTCAAATTCTTATTTTTGGGGGGGCAGGGGTAATACCTGGCAGCACTCAGGGCTTGCTCTTGGCTCTATGCTCAGAAATCGCTCCTGGCAGGCTCAGGGGACCATATGGGATGCAGCGATTCAAACCACTGACCTTCTGCATGAAAGGCAAATGCCTTACCTCCATGCTATCTCTCCAGCCCCTCAAATTCTTTTTTTTTTTTTTTTTTTGGTTTTTGGGTTACACCTGGCAGTGCTCAGGGGTTACTCATGGCTCCATGCTCAGAAATTGCTCCTGGCAGGCACGGGGGACCATATGGGGCACCAGGATTCGAACCGATGACCTTTTGCATGAAAGGCAAACGCCTTACCTCCATGCTATCTCCCGGGCCCATCAAATTCTTATTTTTATATACAAAATAGTTCTTCAGCAGACTACTACCGATCTGTCATATGTGGTCTGAACAGATTAATGGTACTGATAATTTCACAAGTACTTTTGTAATATTCATGTTAAGATTTATTCTTCTCAAAGTCATTAGCAGCCTGTTTTAAGGCCCTCAAAATTTACTATTATACTTTTGAAATAATAAAAGTTAAAGGCTTCCACAATCTCAGAAAGATATTCATCAGGGTACTTTGTTAGCAGCTACAGAGGACTGGAGAGGTAGTCCAGGAATTAGCGTTCTTGCCTTTTTGTGGGCAGCTCTTGTTCAATAGCTGGCACTACATGGTTTCCAATCATCACCAGGAATAATCCTCTGAGCACAGAGTCAAAGTAAGCCCTAAACTCCTCTGGGCAAACCTCAAAACCCATAATTGTCCTCCCAAAAGAAAAAAATGTATATACCTATATGTATGTATGTACATCTATAGGTTATATAGAAAACATATTATTTGCAAAATTAAAAAGTAAATATTTGAATTTTTCATTAAAATATTTTCATTTTAATATTATAGTTCAGACATTAAAATAAATGTTCTAAATGTAGCATTTCCATGGCTCACTGTAAAGACAAAATGCATTAACTAAATAGAAACTATAAAATAAAGAATGCATATCGGGGCTGGGGAGATAGCATGGAGGTAAGGCGTTTGCCTTTCATGTAAAAGGTCATCGGTTCGAATCCCGGTGCCCCATATCGTCTCCCGTGCCTGCCAGGAGCAATTTCTGAGCATGGAGCCAGGAGTAACCCCTGAGCACTGAGCACTGCTGGGTGTGACCAAAAAAAACCAAACCAAACAAAAAAGAATGCATATCGCCTCTTCCTTTTAATATCTGATTTATTTTTCTGATTTTTAGAAGAAAAAATTTCAACCATATTAAATGACTGGTTCCCAAACTGTTTATTTGTGGATGGAGGGGAAAGACAGCAAAGCCTTTGTATAAAAGAAAAATGAAACAGAAGATATTGCACAATTGGACTTGGTTAATACATAACGTGGATGCCATTTGCAAACCAGAGATTGGATGGTGCAGAAGTCTCTGTGGACCTTGAAATGTTCTGGCAAAGTCATGACGGCATGACGGGACTCACGGACACTCTGAAACATGTGTCTTTCAAACTATTTGTCTGCTCCCTGTACAATGTTAACCAAATGCAGCCCACACAGAATCATGACTCAGAACTCAAGCTCACCTTTTCAAAGCCTTGAAATAAAATGCATGTGACTGTGCCTTTAGAAACATTGCATCTTTCATTCTCTATGCTTGGCCAGATTTGAGCTTCTGAAATAGCTGACAGGGCCCAGACCAAGCCCATCTGCTAGACCGAACACCTCTGATATGCTGCCTGTTCAGGATTCACATTCCTGCAGGAACAGATGGCAGGAGCTGCATTTAGTGTATCTCTCTCTCCTCTCTCTCTCTCTCTCTCTCTCTCTCTCTCTCTCTCTCTCTCTCTCTCTCTCTCTCTCTCTGTCTTCCCTCTCTCTGTGTCTTCCCTCTCTCTCTCTCTCTTTCTCTCTCTCTCCCTCTTTCCCTCTCTCCCTCTCTCCCTCTCTTGTTTGTCTTGCACCTGGCTGACCTGAATTTGATTCCTGGCTTCCCTTAAAGTGCCCTGTGTACTGCCAGGAGTGATCGATGAGCACAAAGTCAAGAGTACCTAGATGTGATCTAAAAATACTAAGCCATTTAATATAATGTGTGTGAGTTTCTGTGCTTGTATAACAGTAATCCATTTTAGAAGTGCAATTTATTTTTATATTTTGGTGAAATCAAATTAAACATATAAAATGTATGTTAATTAGTTTTTCTTATAAGGTATATGTAACCCAATTAGAAATATTATACTAATTTAAATGTGTCACATGAGACTTCCTAGTCTATTCTTTTTTTTTTCCACTGAGTGAATTTGTTGATTGATCACTCTTGAGTTTCTTTTGTCTGATCTAAGTGAACAATGCTTCCTAAGCATATGCTTATTCATGTTATTAAAGCAAAATGAAAGCATAACATCATACATATTATTCCCATGGTCTTTTCATAAAAAATGAATACTATTTGTACAGTGGTAGTCTTTCCTGGGTTTTTGAAGGAAGCAGGAAAATCCATCGTGGATAATTATTAATATATGTATTAGTTAATAAGTAGTAATTATTTTAATATAATTATTGATACATTAATATACTTTCACTTATACTTTCCTGTGATCAGTACAATCATCTATTCTAATTCATTTTTATAAACAAATATTTCTGTGGTAGTTAATATTCTAACTAACTGAAGAACGTTAAATTTGGATTAGTATGGATTAATCACTTTTTAGTCTTTGTACTCTAGTTTGTCATAAAACAGGTAAATTAAATCCAAGGACATAAAAAGGAAAGAGTTTTTATTTTTACTAAGAGCAATCTCTCTATTTGCTTATAAATCCTTACCTGTATCTTTTTCCAGGTAAGTAATATTAGCTACTATGTAGTCCTGTGTTTTGCTAGCACTCTTAAAATTCATGCTGTAATGTTTTATTGGGAAACAAAATATGTTTCTATTTTTAATAATGGTTTTTGCATAGTATGTGCATATACTCTTTTACCTTGTTTTCTATTAGTGGAGACTTATTTGATTGAAGTGTAACTGCTATAATTAAAATAGTAAGGAACCATGTGGTGGTCTGGTAAACAGAAACTGAATTTGTGAGGAAAACTAAATAAGAAAATTAGCTGAAAAAATAGGAAATGTATATCACTAGATAATCTACTTGAAATAAGCAGTGATACCACAGGAAAATAATTTAATTGAACATAATAGTCTTTAACTAAAATAAATAAAATTAACCAGTGCCTAACTTGGAAAATTTCAGTTTTGCTTGTAATAAAGATTTTAATTTCAATTTTGTATCTAATCTCATTTGAGCTTTTTTGATTTCCAGAAACATTTTATGATTTTTTTATTCTGTCCTTATGTGGATCGAAAAATCATAGCTTCTGCTGCTTTCATTGTGCATAGTATATGAATATGACATGGGAAGAACATTGTAACTTAAAGCAATTAAAATTCAATAATAAATTACAATTATTTAAAATTATGAGAATTATTGAATTTGAACTTCCTATATTTCTGTTTAAACGATTCAATAAAAAAACTAGAATATTTAACCTTTTCTTCCCTTCACTTTTACTCATTCATTGCAAAAACACAGTACTTTATTTGGGAACAAATTTACCTCAGTGATAAATGATTTGGAAAAATGATTTGGATTTGATGACATTTAAGCTATCAAATTAAGTAAACATTGAAGAGCTGAGTTACCCTTCAAATTTTCAAGACTAATTCTTTACATATTTGCCCAGTTTTCTCTATCCTATTTTGATGTGGTTGACATCATTTAGTCTATGAAATCAAGACTTACAGACTTCCTAAGGACTTGTTCTAGAAAGAACCAGACCTCTTTGCTGACATTTTAAATGTGTGTAAATAACGGAAACATGGATTGCTCTGTAGGGGACTCTATAAAGTAGATCTTATACCTTGGTCTAGCCACCAGACACATGTTTTCCAGCCCTAACCATTGGTCCCAAATGGCATGAGAGGATGACTGTGATGGATAGAAATCCTGAATATCTATGCAGGCATTTCTTGGGGCTGGCGTGGGGAACGACTTGTGTCTCCCATTGCATTTGCTTCTTGTACCATAATGTGCAATTCTGAACTCCCAAAGTCAGGCTCTTGTGCTTAGAGTATTTTTCTTTCTTTTTCGCAGCACGGAAAAGGATATGCTAGTCAATTCTACAGGACTTACCTGCAGCAGCATGATTTGCACAAAGTCGACCAACAAAAGCATCAACTTTTCAACTTCATTATCTTGGCCCTCCAGTTAGTTGCGTGTAACTGAGTCTTAGATTTCCGGCGGGATCATCGTGGCCAATGATAGGACCTAATTGCTCTCAGCAGGCCTGAGAAATGAGTTGAAATGTGCAGAACTGTAGACTTGGGAGGCGGCGGATTTTGCCTCTTAGATCAGTGTGTGCCTGTTTACAGCACTCTATTATATCTTTCTCTCTCTCCAAATGTCACTGAGCCCTTTTAGATGTTTATATTCACCACGAGAAGCCAGTCATAAAGATCAAGGAAATTTGTGCATTCTAAATGCAATATCACTGTTTGAAACTTGACTGTTTTCTATTCTTTTTGTGTGATCCAGTGTTCCCCAAACTATTCCGACTTGACAAGAGAGATTGTGATCTGTTCCTTTCACCGGTGGGCTATAAAGTATGTTGTATTCTAAGGACCCACACGATATCAAAGACATTCTGTAGTTTATACACCGTGTTGCAAAGTGTTTACTGTACTATTTCAAAGCTTCTAAATAAATATAAAATATATATCTTATATTATATAATTTTCCTAAAATGTGGTACAACTCAGTCGGTTTTTAAATGGATTCATACAGTCCTCACCATACAATAAAGTAAATGGTAATTCAGGGTCCGAAGATAAGCTTACTAAAGAAATATAAGAAAAAGAAGCATTTATAGTTTCCTCATTCCTATGTCATTCAGCCCTGTTTTTCCTTGTTTAAAAGAAAAAAAGCTCTAAGCTACGCAATTTTGTCAAGAACTCATAGTGAATTTTCAATGCCAAAGATATAGCTGTTGATGTTATCAGAAAAGCACTGAATATATCCTCTCAAAATAGCTAACACTATACATTATTTCAATTCGATTTCTATGGCTTTGAATTTAGAATCATTTAAAGCTTTTTATATAGAATCTATAAATTCATATGTATTTGTTGCTAGAAAAAAAAGCAACAAATTGGGTGTCTGTATAGTCTGTGGTGTAAAACATGTAATTGAAGATGACTATTTTAAGGAGTACTCGATCATAAAACTCAACAGAGAATTTTATTTTACATAGTGCTCATAGTTTTGTGAAACTTATTAATGACGTGTGGATATACAAGCTTTCAAATTCTGAAATTATAGAGGCATATAAATATTTGTAGTGGTAAAGAATAGTGTTAAGATAGAAATGAACTCAAAATTTCAAAGATGGAACCAATTTGGAAATAGAAACTTGGTAGATTATATTTCCAGTAATATCTTTCAAGTGAAACTTTATAGTTTAAATGAAATGTAGTCAGCTTTCTATTAACAAGAAAATTCTTCAAATTATTTTCATGTCCACAGGTTAATTATCAAATTCAGCAGGATGCATTTTTTTCTTTCTTTTACCTTTCTTTGACTCTTGTTTATTATTTGTTGAAAAACAATGCAGAGAGGAAACAGTCAGGGAATGTGGAAGCATCTGAACAAAAATATTCCAAGACAGAATTGCTGTGATTTGTCCCTCACAACCATGAACACTGTTATGTAGATGTTGTCTGATCTCAAAGTTTTTAATTGTTTTCTTCCTTGGAAACTGATCTCCTTTACAATCATAAGTTTGCAGTACTAAATTAATAGAGACTAATATGTGATGCAGGAAACATGTTCCACAAATTTTCTCTCATTTAGTGGAAATTTTTAAATTAGTTTTAACATTCAGATACAGACATATATTTTTACAGTTCCTCAGTGCACATATTGAAGGGATTTTTTTACACCCCTCATATTAATATACCCTATTCCAAAACATTTTATATCGCAAAATCATGTGCTCAGTTACTCCTCTCTTTGTCGGACCCTCTGAACATAGCTCAAATCAAGCCATCATCTTTTACACAATAAAAGCACATTCATTCAGTGCAGCAGTAACATTTATTTTCAACTTTTGGCATTACTACATTGATATTTTGATGCTAGACAAATTTAGTAAGGAAATGTTTCTATGTAATTAAACGGGGGTGGGGGGAATCTGCTATCATTGCTTTTTAAACAAGAAAACAGTTTTCTTGTTGAATCACCCTGATTTAATTAAAATCTTTCATTCATTATTTTTCAGCTAGGAGAAAAAAATCATTCATCCATCTGCTTATCACATGCACTCAAAATAAAACTAATTTCTTCATATATATAATATTTGAGATGAGTTATACATTCATTTGGTCTAATGACATTTTATTGAATTATTTACAGTATCATTGTACATGAAGGATTACATAAACCTTAGGAAAACTTGTATCATATATTTATGTACTGTTTGTTTATACCAGTGGTCCTCAAACTACATAATGTATTTGTTCCCTTTTTGTTTCTTCACATCAAAATAAGATGTATGCAGTGTGCATAGGAATTTGTTCGTAATTTTTGTTTTTACTATAGTCTGGCCCTCCAATGGTCTGAGGGACAGTGAACTGGGCCCCTGTTTAAAAAGTTGGAGGACCCCTGGTTTATACAGTGAAGTAGCCAGTTATAAAAGCTTGTGTTTTACGTTTAAGTTGTGTCATCAACCTACAGAAAAAGGGAGCAAAACTTAAATTTATTTTGTAAAATAATATAGAGATTTTTTAACATAAAATACTATTGACTAGGTTATTGATGAAGTAACAATTGCATCCGGAATAAATCAGAAATCACAACAGAGTAAGAATATGATTTTAATAAGTGTTGAAATTGTTTTCTAAGTGTGAGGAAATCTATAAAATGAAAAATTACATTAATAAAGATAAATAATAAAGATTCCAAAATAAATATTTGTTAGGCTATGATGCAAAGATATTTTATAGTAGGCTTTCTGTCTTATATATTTATCTTAGCTTCCAACTTTCACAATTTTATATTGAATGACAAATAATGTCCAAAACATGCGATGTCATATTGCACCAATTAATTATTTTGTAAATTAAAAGTCAGATCATTGGCTCCTAGTGAACATGGTTAGTTTTAGAATAGTAAGAAGTCAAAATATTTTCCTGTGGAAACACTGTCTAATGTCTCAATGGTATGTCAAATGACAAATTTTAAAAGCAATTCACCTATCTGGAAAATTCTCATTTTAAATTTCAAACAATTTCATGAAATCATTTAAAATCTAATACCTTGGGGCCGGGCGGTGGCGCTGGAGGTAAGGTGCCTGCCTTGCCTTGTGCTAACCTAGGACGGACCGCAGTTCGATCCCCCGGTTCCCCACATGGTCCCCCGTGCCTGCCAGGAGTGACTTCTGAGCAAATACCCAGGAGTAACCCCTGAGCGTCACCGGGTGTGGCCCCCCAAAAAAATAATAATAATAATAATAAAATAAAATCTAATACCTACATATCATTTCTAAATTACTTTACAGATATACTGAATGAATATATTGCTTCTGTTTAGAAATATGAAAGATATGTGTATCTTTAACTTTTGAAGATACTAACTGCAATGCCTTTTTCAAACATTGCAAATCAGTAACTGTATGATTTAATATTTTAATTCCTATTTCACTGAACAGTGTTATAATTTGCTCTCAGACGGTTTATTATATAAAAAAAATATTTTTGTTCTCCGATATTTTCTTGTTCTTCAACAAGAAAAAAATCTTATGTTGCTCAAATGAACTTCCATAAATGTGTATTAACTATACCCTTTGCTTTCCTAAAGTGAATGCTGTTAAATTTATGTTTAATAAAAATGACACAATCAGAAAGTGGTAAACAAGAAGGCAAAGGAAGATCATTCGTTTTACTGACCGACAATCTCTCCCTTTTTGACCTCCTGTTTTATTTTTTTCCTCTCTCTCCCTCATCTTTGTAGGCATGTTTTTAATACCCGAGGAACTAAAATATAGTTATGACATTAGAATACTTGATAATTTTTTCAGAAAAATCTTATATTTTTCATATTGCAATTTCTTGGGTTATTTATCTTTTTCAACTTCTAATTTTGTAGTGCGACAGTCTTTGCACTTAACATCCTTTTTATGTTCCTTTTTAACAAGGAAAAACAGAAAATAACAAAATTCCATATTTTTATGTCATGAAGTAGCAAAATTATTTTATATATTGTTATCCCTTCAAGAATAGCCCTTTACTAGTGTCCAACAAAAATTCTCCTCTAGGAACTTGTGAAACTATTATTTCCTAGAGTATTTTTTCCTGGAAAGCCTGGACATAGATTTAGCTTATAGCATTCCCAAGAATGCAGATGAGTAGGTTCTACCAGAGTATTGCAGGCAATAATTTGACTAGATTCTAATACTTTTAGTGTGCATGCATGTATTTCTAACCACTGTTATTTTTTAAGTATTTGTAAAAATCAGGAAAAAAAAAAAAGCTTTTATTTCTTAAAAAAAAAAGTCACATGCTTAATTTGAAACACTGCAGATGTTTTTGGGTTCTGTGACGATGCAACACAAATAATTCAGAGAATCAAGCATCTTCACATGAGACTCAAAAATATCTGACTGTAGGACTCCTCAGACAGGACCTCTGTCTATCCGTCGCTGAGTTGAAAACAAAGCAGGGCATTTGGCTCTCAATATTTTCAAGACAGTTATCTGTGAGTGAAAACAGGGTATTATAATAAAAGATGAGTTTTAATCTTAACTATAGTGTTGTTACTGTGAATGCTATAATCCTCCATAAGTAAAATTAGTGTAAATGTAATATATTCTTTTTTACTGCTGTATACATATGAAATCAATAAAACTAGGATACATATCATGCCCTCTTTCCATACATATATCATCTTCCAATAACGGGTGTGGGAGCTTTCAATAAAAATCAGTGGTAAAATATGGCCCTAAGTTTTAAAAGAACTAATGCTGATTTAGTAATTTTACTCTTAATATAACAGATCTAAAAGAACATCTGTTCAAAACTGAGTCTCATTGGAAGCAACATATGCTAGGTGTAAAGGATTTCACTATATTTTTAGTTTTTAAAATAGGATTTTGTTTTCTATAGTTCTCATGATACCCGCATGAACATTTAAAATATATTTTTCTTTTTACCTGATAGTATATTTTAATTTTAATGTTGCTCCTTTGTATTACATAGGATCTGTAAGGATTGATGTTGAGATTGTACATAGGACCTGAGTGCCTTCAAGCAATAAAAGAAAAACATTTTATTTAAAAGAATCAAAACAATTTTTTCCTATCAAAATCTGATAGAAACCCAAGAAAAGATAAAAATCATATGGTATTATTTTCAAGAAAAATAATATTCCAGTAAAGATTTTCTTTTTATAATGTAAAACTAATATGAATGAGGCTGACAGAAATTTACATTTCCAAATATCTAAGAGTTAATAGACAAAATATGCTTCTTAATCCATGTGGCTATGTAACTAATTTTATTGTGTTCAAACTACACATTTCTAATCATTGGATCCATTTATGATGCAACAATGGAGAGAAATCATATTTCTCTAGCTCTAAACATCTAATACATCCAATCCAGGTCTGGGAAAGTATGAATAAAATGTGCAGAAAGGAATGAAATGTTAAGAACAATGATTATGTTGTTTTGGTTCCCTGCAGAACTATCTTCTATCACTTTTAGCTTTCCTGGGAGTCATGTCACAGATTCTTCTATTTAACCATGGTCACTGATTTTAGAGATAAAATCACAACTGATACACTCCAAACTTAGATTTAGCTCTGACAAGAAGGGGGTTTAGAATTCATGGCAGTATCTTCCTTCAACAAAATCCTAGTGTGCTTTAGGTACCAAAGAAATAATAGAATGATGCTGATGGCATAATCAAAATATGAAATAATGAAAATTATTTATCAAAATCTCAACAAGAGTCACGTTGGGAAACAATTCATTGTGTTATGATGACTATACAATAAATATAAGTAAATGTCATAGGAAACGGTAGAGTAGAAATGTATTGAGATACTTCATCCATGGTAACAGCAAATTGCTCCTTGTGAAACATTTTCTCAGACACGTGTGTGAACTAGGTCAGGATGTGAACTATATTTCTCATTGTGAATCATTGCTCCCAATATTTGAAAAGCACTGCAACCATATGTTTTCTATTTTAGAATTCAATGTATTTTGTGCTGTGAAAAGTCAGGGAAGTTCTTTTCTAAAACCCCGTTTGCGTCTACATCTTAGCTGTCAACTTTGTAAACTCTAGAGAACATCTTAGGGGTAGAATTATGAGACATAGGTGAGATCATGTGTGAGGTGTGGAGATGAGGTTAGAACATTGTGGCATGTTTTCTGATTATGTTCTTTTCCAAAGCTTCATCAATCTTATTGTTTATCAAAAAAAAAAGGATGGCGTAGGGTTTACATTTGGAAAAACTTCCTTGCTCCATATTCTCGAGTGCTTTTAATTTCTCTTTCCACAGTGCTAATGTCAAAAACCTCAAAAGAAAACACCCAACCTGCCTTTGATAACCCTTGCCAGTGTGATTTACTTAGCACCTCCATTGATTAGTGAAATTGAGTCCAGGAAGTTCGGCTCACAGTCATGGTCCCCCAATATTTGACAGCCCTCTGACAGCTTCTCTCCTACCACTGAAAACCTAGGACTGTACCAGTCCTGCTCTAGGATTTACTTGTCCCCCTTATCATCTGACCCCCCCCTCCAGATTCTACTGTGCTTTTTGAATATCTTTCTATTTCCATGAAAATAAACATTTATTGAAACTAATGCATAGTTGAAAGAATCATAATTTTTGTACATGAATTATATCGTAGAAATGAATGGGGAATGGTTGCTGCTCGATATCTGCTGGAGAAAATTGAATTTTTTTATGGCTCTAATTGCAAATGTCTTGAAGCTGTCATTGCTTCGCTTGGCAGCTTGTGCTCTCAAGAGCTGTCCTCAGCTGTTCAAACAAGAGATTTTTCATGTACTGCTTTCTCTTTTCGAAGTAAAAACTTATGTTACTTCATATTGAAAGTTAGAATTTGAATTTACCAGGTACCATTGACAGTGTACACTGATCTGTGACTAGGGTCATGCTTCTCAGAAGGTTTTTCTATTGTCAAGGAAAATTAATCCATGTGAAAAGTTCTGTTGATAGGAATGTAGGAATAAAATTTTCTTGTCTTCCTTGAACTCATATGCACTGTTTTTGGAGGACATTTGGTAATCATTGGGAAATGCCTCAACAAGATGCCTGAGAATAAAGGACTTTTCATTCCTATTTTAATCACCTTATCTAGAAGACAGTCTTTATCCCCTCCTCTTTATCATAATGAGGACATTGATCTATGATATGAAAAGGGGAAAGAAAATATATTGGGACAATGACTTAGAGAAGCCAGAATCTTTATTTTAATATGTGTGACCACTTCCTTATTCTCAAATATGTTTCCTTACTAATTGTGAATGACTGATTTAGCAAGTCTTATGCCAATACATTTCTCTCCAAATTCATATTTATGGTGTGGATGCTAGTTGCAGGCATTTGTGGACAGGTGTATGTATGTATGTATGTATGTATGTATGTATGTATGTATGTATGTATGTGTAAGTACTTCTATGCTTGTATATGTGTGGGGGCTCAAGAGAGGTTTTTTTCCTGTACAAGAGAGACTCATGATAGGTGACTTAAAAGAAAATACTAATTTTGTAAGTAACTCTTGACAGTCTGTGTGTTCTTCCATTTATATTTAGCATGTCAGACCTCCTCGTGCAAATGCCATCTAACTAAATCATCAAAAAGTAGCTTGGCTATTTCCATACCCTCACAATGAATGACTCATTTTTGACAATGTGTGAAACCCACCCTCATTTATGAGTGGGCTCCACAAACTAAGAAGAAACAAAGCAACAGTTATCTACGAAAAGACACTGATAAGGCTGAACTCAGGTGAAAGTACAGAGAAGAGAGTGTCCTCTAACTTTCATAACACGGAGAAGCAGTGCTGATTTGTGACTTACACATACAGAGATGTTCAAATTAGGTGAAACTAATAAAAGGAAGTGATTGTTGGGTAATTTGAGGTGGAATGTGTCAAAGAATGAAGTGAAATAATATACTACAGAAATGAGGAAAACATAAAAACTATGGTCCTATTTTTATAGTTCTATAATATTCTCCATTTTCAGAGGATATAGTAACAGCCAACTACCCACTGGGCTCCTCGCAGAGGCATATGCCATTATTGTTGCTTTTTTCACAAAATTGTCTGGACCCACCTGCAATAATTCCCTCAGTTCCTGATAGCATCAGTGACCTGAGGCACTGTCCTCACATGAGAAAGAACAGGAGCATCCTGATAGGCAATGCTATTCACAGGATCAGGAGTTGTTACTGAAGGAGGAAGCCAGTTTCTGATTGAGTCAATTGGATGGCAGGGGCAGGGAGTTGTTGATAATTTTAGGTTATATAATAGTGCTGCATTTTCTCACAGATCCCTATTGACATTTCTTTTTGCAGTCTGC
The DNA here is from genome assembly GCA_004027635.1 of Crocidura indochinensis. NCBI lineage: Eukaryota > Metazoa > Chordata > Mammalia > Eulipotyphla > Soricidae > Crocidura > Crocidura indochinensis. Next base: position 4,239 of record PVKC010010436.1, on the reverse strand, counting down.
TACCATATTAGGCATAAGAATAATTAGAAGATAAAAATAAATGTTGCAAATAACCCACCACTAATTCAATTAGATTTAGTAAACTGATACCATTAGCAACAGCAACAACAAAAAAGAACAAAGACCTTGGTGGGAAGAAGAGCCCAATGCGCTGTAAATTGGTCTCTAGGCAATGAATGAGCCCCCAGAGCTTATAGAGAAAACCAGTGAAAATAGAGGAAGTGGGGGACAAAATTTTGAGACTTTTTGGAAGATACTTCTGTTGGTGTTGAGGCAGAAATGTTGATAACTGAGAGCTTTCCTTTGCCTGAGTGAACTGTGCTGAACCTATCCAAAACAAAACAATAAATAAATGAAAGAAAGGGTTGGAGATGATGGCACAAAGGTCTTGCCAACATTCTCTTTCCCTTTCAGGGTAGGTATTAACTGCTGTCTTCAGTGAGCTCTGAATTGCATTAGGGTTTAAGTATTGCCAGAAAATTGTCAATTTGCCTCTTTCTATCAGGTGCTGGGCTCTAGTGTATTCTGCTTTGTTCTCTGTATAATAGTTGCTTACAATGATTAACATTAAACCATATCTCTAAAATTAATTCTTATTATGTTTATTTTGAATAATTATATATGTAATGTGTAATCAATATAGACATACATATATATCATGAGTGTTCTTTTTTTGGCTTTTTTGCATAGGCCATTTGTCAATACTGGGCATGGCGAGTTTTAGAGTCAAACATTCATGCTTTTTGTGATAGCTACAAGGCATTATGTAAGGATGAGGAAAATAGATCAATAAAAATAAAGGCATAACCATTGAAATATATACCTCTTCATCTCTCCTTTCCACCTAGATTCAATTTAAGTTTCCATCATTTTCTCCCTATGGTTCTAGTACATTTGTATTTTTTTGGCTGGTCTTAGCCTCTCCTACCATACATGCTTTCTTAAACCTTTAATTTGCTTTTGACTTTTTGAAATGGACACCACAGATGAAGTATAGTCCAGGCTCTGACAATGTTTTGGTTCTGGTGATTCCTGAAAATTTAAGATAAAACTGGACCAGCAGATGCCTGAAAATGGCCCTACACAGACAATCTACTAAACCAACAGATACCAGAACATGACCCTAAGTAGACAGCATACTAAATGCATACTTGCCAGAACACGGCCCTAAGTAGACAACACACCAGCTTTGGGGAATAAGTTTCACCTCCTAGGCAGAGTCAGGACTCCCACTTCCCTGCCTCATTTTAACTTGAAACCTTGGGAGTTTCTCTATTTAAAAACCTTACCAATATATTTTTAAATCTCAGTGCTCTCCCTCCCAGCCACATGTTCTTGTATAAGGATGATTCTCACATAGAAGGCAACGTGCTATTTGGCCTCAGAAGCTAAAGATTGTTCAGACTGTCCTTTTATGATTTATATTAGGAAGGAAAAATCTATTTTAATATATGCAATTTTACTCTTTGAACAACATGTTATATTGGCAGTAGATACACAAAAGCGAGTCTAACAAGTAGAAGCTTTCTCCCCAGGAGATCTAGGATAGCACATAGTTGCTTCAAGAGAATGGGGCAGAAAGATATCCTCTTTCACAATCATAGCCTCACATCAACACATTCACTCAATATAGTTTCACTCCCTTTAGTGAGTTGAAAGAAAAAGAAAAGGGGCGAATGGAAGCAAAGGATTGTTTCGATGACTAACTCTTCTTCCATCCTGAAGATGTTGGAAATAAGGACCCCCATATCTGACTCTGTTCAAATAGGCCAACAACATTTAATGAGTCACATAAGCTTCAAGTCTGTTTGCGGTCTCTATTGGGTTCACACTTGGAGGGAGAGATTGACAACCAGGAACTGTGAGACTCTTGATTTTCTTATACTAAGATGAAGGGTTTTCCTGGAGGTTGGGGATTGACTAGTCAGAAATCAATGGCACTGTTGGGTTTTGCACACATAGAAAACATATCACTGGTCTCTGGGGCTTCTAGGCTAGCAAGTAATCAAATCAGCATCAGACAGATTGAAGAGGGAAAGGCCAAGAGAGAAGTTAAATAATCATGTGGATCATTCCTGAATATGTGGGGGAGGCCACCTAGAACTTAGTAGCTCACTAACTTGAGTAGGCTTGAGATGCATTTTATATAAACCCAGCTATGAAGGAGGCTATGGGAAGGATCAAGGGAAGGAACAGGATGGCTGAGTTAAACAGGGAATGACTGGTCAGCTTTCAATTCCCAGCCTGCAGCCAGAGGGGAGAGATCAAGAGCTTAGTGTGGGATCAGTGTAGGACTCACCTTTAAATGTCTTTTTTATGAAAATATCTCATATGCCATTCTTTAGCCTTCATAGTCCTCCAGTGAAATGCAATCTCTGACAAACAAAGGAAAAACAGGCTTCTAAGTTGGAATTTTGCAATGGGTTTAGGAAGTAAAATTTGATACTCCTTAGGAAGAAAAAGTGGCTAGTGTCCAGGGCAGGAGAACTGGTCCCACGGAACCTTATTTTTTGTTTGTTTGTTTGTTTTTTGGGTTTTGGGCCACTCCCGGCGGTACTCAGGGGTTACACCTGGCTATCTGCTCAGAAATCGCTCCTGCAGGCACGGGGGGACCATATGGGACACCGGGATTCCAACCAAGCACCTTAGGTTCTGGATCGACTACTTGCAAGGCAAACACCGCTCTGCTATCTCTCCAGGCCCGGAACCTTATTTTTAAGGATAGATAGAGGACTGAGGCTGGTCCTTTTATGACCATCCTGGACTAGAATGTGTTTGAAATTTGAAATGGCACAAGAGGGCTACACAGTGGCCAAATATACAGGCCTTAGAAATCATTCCTTTCTGATCAGAAAGGACATTTAGCAAATACATGGTTGGGAATGTGATTGGGAGCATGATTGGGAATGCATGAGTAAAGGGTGGTGAATTGAGATTATAGTCTATGGTCAGATTTGAGAATCTATTTATCTCTTTGAGCTCTTGGTGGGGGAGCTTTACCTCTAAATTAAATCATGTGCCAAGGTCTAGAGGGAAATGGGACATTGTATTGAACTCTCCTGGAGCCCCAGATGGTCTGCTCTGAGAAGTGAAGTGACTTGGTCACTCGTAATAATCTCTACAGTTGACAAAGGGATATAAATGTTGGTTTGACCTTAGGCTGTGGTGGCATCTTTCACTGTTACTTCTATTTGGGATGTCTGGGCTGCAAGATATACCCCAACCCCTCTCCTTCGAGGATGCCAGCTTTTACAACACACATCAAAGAGCTCATAAAATAGTGAAAACAGAGTCATATCCTGGCCAGGCCATTTAATGCAATGCTGACTTACTAACTCATGCTCACATCTGGCCAACCATTAAGTCCTGCAATGCCCCAAAACTCCATCAAATGATATTAGGGGACTGTGACCCACAATTTTGTAAACTCCCCTTTATTTTTCACTCTGCTTTTCCAAGGCATTCCAGATTGCAAGAAGTCTGGAAAATGGTTTCAATACTCTAGCATTGGGATTTCTTGGCTAAAAAGCAAAAAGAGGGAAGGGTCTTGTTTGGTCTTGTCTTGTAAAGGAAGTTAATTCATGGTAAGTGGGAGAACTGATGGAGTAGAGATTCCTTGATCCAAAGCATTCATGCTTCCTTGGTTTACAGAAGATTCTGTGCTATGAGGAGATATCATTGGTTGTCTTTATCATGGGGCCAATGATAGGACTGCAAATTGTAGTCTTAGGGCAGGCAATGCCAACTCACACCTTTCTTCCTGTTCTTTCTTTTCCTTTTATTTTGGTTTTTCCAAGCAACATTGGGTGGAGTTGAAGGCCTTTTGTTTTTCTCTGCCATGATAGTAGTTATAACTGCAGGAAACCAAAGCCAAAATCATCAGTATTTACCTTCCATAAAATAGTTGTAATCCAGAATTTAAAACTCTCATTTAAGCCATCTTAGAATTAACTCCTTTGCTTTGTTTTAATGCTGTCTTGGGATGTTTTGATTATTTAACTGGAGAATCAGTCTTTCTTGCAACAGAAAACAAGTACTATAGTGTTACAGCCCCTCAGGAGTGGAAAACTCCTGAGTAGAAGCCATGTCAGAAAGGCCCGCTCCAAGGTGTCTCCTAAGCTAACTTCTGCGTGGATTGTCTGAAACATGACTTTCCAAGGCTGTGATAAATCTTTCACTCTGTCTCTTTAAATTCCAGCTGCAGTAAGAAATGTCAGTTCCAAAAGCTGCCGGGCCAAA
>PVKC010010435.1:0-25748 GCA_004027635.1 Crocidura indochinensis | reverse complement strand
ACTAGCTCTCCAGCTCTAAATATACATTTTAAAAAAGAAAATACCAGCTGCAGTGCTCACTGGATATCTTATTTGACACTTCTTTTTGAACTGTTGTGGTGTTTCACCTTTTTTCCTCTGTCTCTCAAACCAAGGAGGAGAGCCTCTAGAAGTACTCTGCCCATAGTCGGCGTAGTAGATTTTTACTCCATTTTATTACTTTTCTTTTCCTCAATCAAAACCACAGAACTTGAACTATCTAGTCCTGCCTCCCAATTAGAGGGGGAAGTAATGGAGGTACCAAGACAAAACAGTTATAAGATCACTAAGTAGTAAACCTGACACAGAGGGGACCACTCATTCTAGCAGCCCCTGGGGTGAGAGTGGAGGATATGGGAGGCAGGATGGGAGTGGAGGTGGAGGGAGGTCAATTTAGGGGGGGGAATCCCCCTGATTTAATATTAATATGTACCTGGAATATTACTGTGAACGATATGTAAAACACTATGATTAAAATAAAATTATATTAAAAATACCTTCAGTAACTAACTTAGGGACCTCTGCTCTCAATGGACTATCTAACATCTTTTTTTTCTTCCTCTTTTATATGATCCAATTACATTTTCTTGTTCAAAAATATAGTATGCTTGCTGTAAAGAAGTATCTAGATAGTTTTTATCATCGTTGTTTTTAAAAGTATTTCATATTTTAAGTTCTTGCTTTCGTTTTTTTCCACAATGCCAGCTCAATGTTGGAAAAACCTACCATCTGCTAATGTAGCCCACTAGTTAAAATTAAAGTAAGGTCTGTGACTATGTTTAGGCCAAATTCCATAGCAGACTGAGTTAACATTAATTATCATTCATAATAAAAGATGTTGAAGACATCAAAAGATAAATATGATATATTGTTCATTTCCTAAGTATTCATTACAGAATGAGAAGCTATGGGAAAAATAATCTTTATTTCAATTCTAAATACCAGCAGACAAAAATAATTACATAAAATGATCTAGGGTTCTGCTGAAGAGACATCTGGTAAGGCACTTACCATATGGATCACCACCAGAGTGATCCCTGAGCACAGAGCCAGGAGAAAGTTCAAAGTACCACTTAGTATGGCCCAACAACAGCAACAAAGATGTTAAGACAAATAATTATGTTGAGTGAAATAAGTCAGAGTGAGAGAGAGAGATGCAGAATAGCCTCACTCATCTATGGGTTTTAAGAAAAATAAAAGACATTTTTGCAATAATCCTCAGAGACAAAAGAGAGTAAGGCTAGAAGGTCCAGCTCCCAACATGAAGCTCACCACAAAGAGTGGTGAGTGCAGTTAGAGAGATAACTATACTGAGAACTATCATAACATTGTGAATGAACGAGGGAAGTAGTACGCCTGTCTAGAGAACAGGAGGGGGTGGGGAGGGGAGGAGGGACATTGGGACATTGGTGATGGGAATGTTGCACTGATGAAAAGAGGTGTTCTTTACATGATGGAAACCCAACTATAATCATATTTGTAATCAAGGTGTTTAAAGATATTAATAAAAAATAGATTCTGTGACTGCAGTTACCAATCTGAAGACTGACCATCATGATAAAAAAAAAAGAAATTGTTCATGAACTATAAAGAAATTATAGTATAAGCTTAACATTGTGGGATGGGAGTAAAAACAGGTGTCTTTTTTAAATTTTGGTTTTGGTTTTTGGGCCACACCTGATAGCGCTTTGGGGTTACTTTTGTTACTCTGTGCTCATAAATCACTCCTGACTACTGAAGAGACCATATAGAATGTCAGGGATTGAACTTTGTTCAGCCACTTGCAAGGCAGTAGGCTGATGTCCTACCCACTGTGCTATTGATTGGCACCTAACAACGGGTTTCTTGCGTTCATTTTTCAAATAGTTTATAAAATGCCTAACCAGGTCAGGTTACGTACTCATCAATTCTCTACAATTGAAGAGAACATTAAATGTTTTAGAATCTGATGCTTTGAATTTCCAAGTCAAGCATGTAAAAAGCTCAATACATAAAATTTATTGTTAAGCAAAATAAGATGTGCTTATGTGGAAAAATAATGCATAATCATTTTTCCATAATTTTTCCTTGCAAAAAAACAGAGAACTCACGTCTTGTAATCTTGAAAATGAATGATGATTTTTTGTATTTCAAATTTTTTAAAATTCCTTCTGAGGCCTGACAAGTGTTTAATTACTTGTCTACATTGGCAGCATTACCAGGATATAGTTAGTGCATTTTCATTTCATTCATAAATTAAGAAGATAATGTCATTCTAAACCTTATTAGTGGGTTATGGCCTTGACTTCAGGGCAGATAGTAAATCTAACAAATGTAAGTACAAATTCTTTTACCAAAATTTTATCACTAAATAAAAAAATGAGTTATAAACTCATAGTTTATAACATTAATGAGTGTCAATAAAATGAAAATCATTGTTGACATTTGGTAAGCAGATATGATTATTTTGAACAGGAATTAAACTATGCAACTAGAATTTTCTGATTTTACAAATTAAATTGTGGAAAAAAGGGAGAGACATCTACTATGACTTGCAGCTTATGATGGGAATATTCATTAAAACAGCATAGTATTGGAACAAAGACAGACTCTCAGACCAATGGAATAGACTTGTGTATTAAGAGAATGTTCCATATACATACAATCAACTAATCTCATATAAAGGGATAAAATCACAAAGTGGAGAAAGGAAAGCCTCTTCAACAAGTGGCTTTGACTGATAAATATCAGTCACATGTAAAAAAGTGAACTCAGACCTCTAACACCATGCACAAAGGTCAAATTAAAATGGATTAAAGATCTTGATATCAGACCCGAAACCATAGGTATATAAAAGAAAATTTAGATAAAACTCTTCATGAAATTGAGGCTAAAGGTATCTTCAAGGAGGAAACACCACTGTCCAAACAAATGAAAGCAGAGAGAAACAAATAGGAATACTTTAAATTGAGAAGTGTCCGCGCTTCAAAGAAACAGTGACTGGGATACAAAGGTCACTCACTAAATGAGAGAAACTATTCTCCCAATGGCCATCAGATAAGGGGCTATTTTTTAAGATATACAAGTTCTTACAGAACATAACATGAAAAATATCTCACCCCATAAGAAATGGAAACAAGAAATGAACATACATTTTCTCAAAGAAAAATTACATATGGTCAAAAGGCACATTAAAAAATGCTCCACATCACTAATTATCAGGGAGATGAAAATTAAAATGACAATGAAGTATCATCTCACATCACAGAGACTGATACAAATCACAAAGAACAACAACAATTAATACTGGTGGGGATGGGGAGAAAGAAACTTTTATTTACTGCTGGTGGGAATGTCATCTATAGCCTTCTGAAAAACAATATGGAGATTCCTCAAAAAACAAACAAACAAACAAACAAAAACACCCTGGAAATGGAGCTCCCATATGATCCAGCAATACCACTCGTAAGGGCTATACCCTGGAAACACATAAACACAACACAAAAAGACCCTCTATAAGCCTATGTCCATTACAGCTCTATTTACAATACCAGAATCTGGAAACAATCCAGAGGCTTGACAGCACATGAGTGGCTAAAGAAACTGGCATATACACAATGGAATACTATGCAGTTTTTAGAAAAAATGAAATCATGGAAATTGCCTACACATAGATGGACATGAATACTATTATGCTGAGTGAAATAAGGCAGAGGGAGAGAGACAGATACAGAATAGTTTCACTCGACTGTGGAATTTAAGAAAAAAAAAAGACAGTATGGCAATGATACTCAGAGACGATACAGATGAGGGTCAAAAGGTACCAGCTCATGATATGAAGATGACCACAAAGAGTGGTGAAGGTAGTTAGAGAAATTACATTAACAACTATTATGACAATGATAGTAAGAGAGAAAAATAGAATGCCTTTCTCAAAGATCAAACAAGGGGTAGTGGAGGAGGAAAATGGGGATATCGGTGATGGGCCAGTTGCACTGGTGAAGAAAGGTGTACATTTAATGACTGAAACCCAACTATGAACAATTTTGTAACCATGGAACATAAATACAGTTATTATTCAAAAAATAAAGTAGGTATTTGGTACTAGTTTTTCCTCTATGTCTATCCCAAATCTAAATGTTATTTCTTCTTAATTCCTCAAAGTATTGGTTAATTTGATGACATCTTGACATTTGTATCTTTTCATTAGCTAGCAATTAATGCCAAATTTTAGTGATCATTTACTCAAAAAGCTCAATTAAACACTTAAACACTTTATTATTGTCAAAAAGTCTAAAAGCCAGAAATCCTTCAGGCAGAAAAGTGGTAGCAAGCAGTCTCCACTGAGTGATTAGGTGTGAAAACTTGTCAAACTGCCTTATTCTTGGATTGACACCAGTTGATATTAATGTGGTTTCATTCAAGTATGTGAGGCAAAAAAAAAAGTAATATTTTACTGTTGTTTAGGCAACATGATAACAACAGGGTTCATATTTATGGTCTTGATGTATGCAATCACCATCATTTAAGTATCCATTACCCTCTATCACTCCTGGTGTTACTTCTAATCTCCTTCTTATTTCCTCTCCAATTGATTAGTATTTCTTCTCCCTATTGATTACTAATCTTTATTTTGTAACCCATACCAAGGGTTTGTCATCATTTGATAGTATTTATTCCCTTGAAAAACAAAATGACAAAATGCGCTTAACACACATATGTCTATTTCCATTAATGCTCTGAAGTTTTTCCACTCAAAATTAAAAAGACACAAATTTGTGAGTAAATTGCATCTTTATGATATAATGTATTTAGAAAGAAGAGAATACGTTGGAACATTTTAGGTGTTAAAAAACAGATTGTGACTAAAAATATTTGATGTTTTGATTTTTAATCACTTTGAATTTTCATTTTATCCTTATAAAATTAAGGTGGTGATATATATTCATGAAAAGTTATGCTGATTTCAGATTAGACTGAATATTTAGAAATGCTTTTTTTTAGAAGAGTAATTTATTCACATATCATGAGGTTACAGATAATTTGTTCTGCTCCAGTTCTCCCAAGAAGTTCTACCAGAGAATACTTTGTTAATGTGCTTAGTTTAAAATTATTTTAAAGCAATATAGCACATGGAGAATTTTACCAATTTTGATGAGCTTTTCCTAAATAACCCCAAATAGATTAAACTATTAATTAAAATTTTATTATAATACTGTGATTTACCAAGTTTGTCATAATATAGTTGTTTCAGACATTACATTTGCTTGCATATTTCCTCACTCTCTTCTCTATTACTTGTGTTCATTCCCACATATGGCTGATTCTTTAGATAGGTGTGGGGGAAGCAGTGAAGCAGAAGTAGATTGTAATTCCATCTGAATCTTTTCCAAAGGCTATGGAAAAAAAAAACACAGGCTTTACAACAAAAGTAAGTCAGAAAGAAATTGATACATGAAGAAAAGAGCAAATCCAGGAGATGGGAGATAGCTCAAAAGGCTGAGGGTTTGCTTTGCATGCTGGAGGTCTATATATTATTCCAGACATTGTGTGGTTGATCTCCCAAGCACCACCTGAAGCAAGCCTTTAATGCTGCTCATTTCATGGAAATTTCTAGGAAAAGCTGGAGCTAAAATATTTCTCAATCCGTACAAATATACAGCAACTTCATTTAGAAGAGAGAGGTTTGTTGAGTATGAGAGAAAATAGCAACCCCGCTGCCTTTTGGTAGTTTCATTGAGGCAGAAAATCCCAGAGAGCCAAAGGTATGTGATCAATCTAAGGAGAGGATATCAAAAGAACCCCTATACTGACTCCATGTGACTGGAAAGTAGCTGGAAAGCAGCTTAGAACTGATAGCGCTGAGAAAAGGTCTCCCCAACTCTCCTTGGTTTTTAAATGGTTTGATTTTATCACAATTTTCAGATTGGTAGAGAGGAATTTGTAAATGAGACATTAAATTTCTTGCTAATCAGAGGCATGAGTACTAAATTTTACACTGAGTTATTTAATATTAGGATAAACTTGTGCTAAATAGTAAAGTTAACTATTATTCACCTTAGTGGTTTCTGACCACAAAATATGTCTCCTTGATAAGGTAAAATTATACCCTAAATATTGAATATAGCAATGATGTGCCTTAAGTTTGTTAGTATGCCTTGAAAATTCTCTCTGCTTCCTACTCTCTCAAGTGGTCTTCAAAATATGTAGGTGATACCTGTTCTTGGTAGTGGGGGTAAAGTGTGAAACAAGACAGACAAGATCTTTGCACTAGTTAAATTTATAATTTAGTATGGAAAACAATGAACATATAGAAAAATAAAAGAACAAGATTATTATTATTATTATTATTATCATTAATATTTTGATTTTTGGTCTCACCCAGCCATGTTCAGGGGTTACTCCTGGCTCTGCACTTAGAAATCGCTCCTTGCAGGCATTGGGGACCAATGGGATGCTGGAAATCGAACCACTGTCCATCCTGGATCAACTGCGTGCAAGGCAAACCATCCTATCACTGTGCAATCTTTCTGGCCCCAAACAAGATTATTTTATTGGTGATAGATAAATCCTATTAAAAATAAATGTGATGGGTGGGGGCCGGGCGGTGGCGCTGGAGGGTAAGGTGCTTGCCTTGCCTGCGCTAACCTAGGACGAACGAGGTTCGATCCCCCGGTTCCCCATATGGTCCCCCGTGCCTGCCAGGAGTGACTTCTGAGCGAATAGCCAGGAGTAACCCCTGAGCGTCAATGGGTGCGGCGCAAAAACCAAAAAAAAAAATGTGACAAAGAAAAATATATTTAGGTTTTCACAGCTATAATATGTCTTTAACATTCTTTTCACTCTGTAATTATTTTAGTTTTGGGGCAACACCTGCCTAGATAACATTTTATTTTATAAAATTTAGAAATTATAAACACAAAGTGTAATACTACTCTGTCTCGTATAAAATTTAGAAATTATAAACACAAAGTGTAATACTACTCTGTCTCCTCTGTTAAGAGCAACCCCAATGAACATTTTGATGCAATTTCTACTGGTCTTTTTTATATGCAATCATGTTAATTTTAACCAGGAAATTTATGACCTACACAAATATCTTAGGTTTCCACAGTTAATATAGTTGTTTGAATTAGCAAAGTTTTAAACATGACATTTGATTTTATTAGTCTCAACCATTATTCCTATTTCTGGTTTCAAAAACTTTCAGGGGACCAGAGTGATAGCATAAGGGTAGGACATTTGCTTTGCATGCGGCCTATCCAGGACGATTCCCAATCCCCGGCATCCCATATGGTCTCCAAAGTCAGGAGCGATTTCTGAGCACAATTCTAAGAGTAACCCGTGAAGGTCAGCGGGTGTGGCCACAAAGATAAAACAAACACAATAAATTCAAAACCCGTCAGGAGGATCTAAATTTTTGTCTAAAATGACCATAAGATCGCTTCTTGGCCTTTTGGCTAAGACCAAGTGTAGTAAAGTGACCATAATATTGAATCCCTTTCCTCACTTCCAAAGGTGGATACATGGACATATCCTGCTTCTACTCTAGTGTGAAAATAATGTGCTCTCCAGTCTGTCTCTGCGTGTCTTCTACTCTATTGCTTTCTATTCATATGAACAAGATGACTGTTAGGTTAAAAAGTACTCATAGATCACATGGTTACTTATTTCCATAGAAATGTAGTTCTCAGGACTGTTTTAATCATGTGTTCATTCCTGTGCAGTGCAGAATTGCCTTCAATGTAATCACAGGAAATAGACTGCAAAAAATGAAGTTATGACAAAGTAGAAAAATTCAAGACATTCTAAAAGCTAGCCAATGACAAGAAATCATGCTTTTATTTTCAGAATTGTTATCTATAGTTCTTCTCTTTGGCAGGGATTCAGTTCTTCAGACCACTTGTCTACCAACGCCAGTTCATGATAAATCCCTGTTTCTGCCTGTACAAAAATGTGTCTATTTCTATATATAGTAACAGAGACATATATACACCCTATACTAGTTATCAAGGACTCAAGCTATAATTTAAGAAGAATGTTGGGGAAAATCCCCCTTTATATAGAATAATATTTTTCTAAAAATAATAATCTTGTAGAGATGTATGAAGTAGATTGATAAATGAAGAACATAGAATAATTATATGAAATAAGAAAGTAGAAACCTAATAATTATTGAAATTGAAATACCGACTTGCAAAGGTCTATTTTTAAATCCTACTTTATTTGTTTTGTTTGAAGTGTTCTTTAATAATAGCTAAAAATATTTCAAATGGTAGAAGTTGTCAGTAATGGCAGAACACATCATTTCTAAATGACAACTAACAATTACTGTTTTATGTTTCAAGATGCTATTCTCAAATCCTAAAATAGCATTATACTATGGCTTTGATATAAGTGAGATAGAACTATGTGCTCAACCAATATATCATCATACATAAATAACAAATTAACTGAGTCAAAGATTGCAATTTAAAGAAAACTAAAAATAACCTTAATTATTTCCAAAAATTTCTTTTAAAATGAATTATATATATATGAATTATATATATATATATATATATATATATATATATCTTAGTTCCCATAATGAAAATGCCATGCTCTGTGCCTGTTTCTGAGGATCCTGCAATACAACATAAAAATTCTATCATTTTTTTACTTTAAGAAATGGATATACAAAATTCAAATAGAACTTATTACTCTAGTGAGTATAATATAATAAGCTGTTTTTCTCCTAGGTAGTATTTTGAGTTGTGCCAATAGACTTAAAAGAATAAACAGATAAAAATTATTTATACTGATTATTTATTTAATTACATAATTCAAGTTTATCTTTATACTGGTCATAATATAATTTGTCTTATTTTAATTTTATCACAAGTTGCTATATTTCCCCTAACAATGGTGTATTTTGAAGAACTTTACAAAATTTTGACTTGAATGACTTTGAATTCAGGTTAAAATTTTTTCAAGAACAGTACTTTAGTGATACTCTATTTTCTTTTAAATTATTTTGCCTACATTTTTTTAGATCTCATATTTAAAAATCACTTAGTAAGAAAGCTTAAGTTAAGTTCTTTTTTTTTTTTTTTTTTTTTTTTTTTGGTTTTTGGGCCACACCCGGTGATGCTCAGGGGTTACTCCTGGCTATTTGCTCAGAAGTACCTCCTGGCAGGCACGGGGGACCATATGGGGAACCGGGGAATCGAACCGTGGTCCGCAGGCAAGGCAGGCACCTTGCCTGCAGCGCCACCGCCCGGCCCCCTTAAGTTAAGTTCTTGATCATCTATAGTAATATTATCTTTATTTAAATCTCCAATACTGTAAGCTATCCTTTTCAAAGTAGTTTTGAGTCACATGATAATGAGTATAAAGATTAGGTAGATCTATTGTTATTTGTAAACCCTGAAGGATCAGGATTGCATCTCCATTTTACCCAAGCTAAAAAATAAGTGATAAATTCTTTAGTGCATTTAAAAACCTCATGAAGAAAATAGTACTTGTCAATATATTTGGTTACAAACAATGTTCCAAAGTACTGTCTTTAATTCATTTACTAATCTAAGACAAAGGGGAGTGGAACATAGCTCTGAGTTCTTGTTCTACCAGATTTGTGAAATCTTAAATAGGTTTCTTTCCTTTAATTGAGGGAAAATAATTTGTTCAGTTTAGTAAAGATATTTATGAACTTCATGGTAGAACACTGTGCACAGATGGTCCAAAAAACCCAAAAGGGATTAATATGGACAGTCTAATGGAAGGAATCAAAATTGCTAGGTTGTGCCAAATGTAGCATAGAAGCAAATGCACCAGTACAGGGACACATTTATCAACTAACCACAGGCATGTGTGTGGCTACATCCCACTTGGTTGTACTGAGCATCCCCACTCAGTGAATTTGGCTGGAGCTTCTTCATTTGTTTATTTTTGGATGTGAAAATCTGTGCCTTGTTCTCAAAAGTCCTCAGGGTATACAAACCATATAAATTATGAAGAAAATCAGCACAGGACAAAGAAAGCATGATGGCAAATGGCAAAAGATTCTGATCTTCTTCTTTTATAAGGTATTGCATTCAAGAAATATGATATTTAAAACTAGATGCGAAGATGTCATCTGTCCAAAACCATGACCTCACAGAATATTTCCTGTTTTTAATTTTTGCCTTGGTTCCATATAAGCAGTGGACATATAAGACACATCACACTTAATATCTATCTGTAAATATTATTAGCTGTCTCCAAGTACAGTCACTTAAAAAGCAATAATCACTTATTATTTTACAGAACTGTAAGTCAGAAATTTAGAAGAAGCCTAGATGTCTGGTTCTAGTTGTGGGTATTTTCTAAAGCTTCAATTTAGTGATTGTCCATTGGACTCGGGAATCAAGTACAGAGCTATGGTAGATCATTTTGAGGCCCAATGGCTGTTATAAATATATCTTGGACACAGAGGAATATAAAGGGTGTGGATTAAATCCAGTGTTATTTAATGAAGAATCAAGGTTAGTTTTGTGCCTTAAATGTGAAATGACCATTGGAAAATAGCAGAGTGAGATGTTCCCCTAACATACAAAGCAAAAAAAGAAAGGAAAAAGACAATTTTATTTGTCCTTACTAAAGAGTGATGGTTTCATTAAATATTTGCTGCACTTATAACTGTATGAAAATAGACATGTATTTTTCTCATATATGCAATGTGTATTCTTTATATTTAAAGAGTATAGGACTTCAATGGGCAGCTAGTTGAATACTTCTATTATAAGTCTTTGATGTCAACCATAGACTCCAGTGGTGGCAATTTAGTTATATTTATTCAGTTATACTTATTCTACTCAACTTTATATCTAATGTATTAGTAGAAGTTATAAATAATAAATGACATTTCCCCAAATTGGTTTTTTTATCATACTATATAAATATTAGTGGTAAAATCAATTATAACAACAATAATTTTGCTATTCTGATAGTCAACTTTTATGAAATTAAATAAGGACCATGGTAGAAAGGATAACCTAACATTAAGGACTTTGTCCTATTCAATATTTCTAAAAAAGTGAGTAATGTGTCAAATATATATCACGAACAGAAATAAGTTCTAGAAGATTAAGAGATTAGAGTATGATGTTTAAGACTGCAATTATGATTATACAGAAAAAAATTTCTTCTTCACGAAGTCAGCAATTACTTTCAAATTTTCATTTTTTCTTTTTTTTGGGGGTGGGGGCACACCCGGTGACGCTCAGGAGTTACTCCTGGCTATTCGCTCAGAAGTCGCTCCTGGCAGGCACGGGGGACCATATGGGGAACCGGGAGATCGAACCGCGGTCCGTCCTAGGTTAACGCAGGCACTTTACCTCCAGCGCCACCGCCCGGCCCCCAAATTTTCATTTTTTAATCTTTAAATGCAACACTCTAACATATCTAGGCATTAGTTTCCATATTGTTCAGATTTTATTAAGGTCCTTTGGAGAAAAAGAAATAAGATATTAACCCTTTAATGTGTCTATGTTAATCAATCACAATGTTACACTCAAAATTCAAAATATTTCTCAAAGGTAAGGATTACTTGGAATGGTATGATGAAAACTAAGCTCAACTGAAATATAATTAGTAAATCAGAATAAAGCCACACTTTCTCCCAAAATAATGAGTGGCATTGTCCTTTTGGTAGCTTTAGTTCTTGTAAATCACTAATGAAAATGGTTAATTTATTCCAATTCAGTATTAAAGCATGATGCATTAGGAGATATTAATAATTAGCTAAATTCTTTAGAGATAGAGGAGATTTTAAAATAAAGACAGGAAATAGAAAATATGGAGTATAATCTTCGATGTAATATTTTTATCATCACTATCTATCTATAAGTATGTTAAAATAACTAGAACCCAACATCTAGACATTCCTATTTGTCTTTAGAAAACGAAGCAGAAAGAAAAATATTGTGAGATGACTGAGCAGTGGAACATTTTCAGAGGAAGTTGTACCACCAATAGATTGATTACCTGCCTTGGGGTGTTTGCTATATCAGAAATATAAAGAGCAATTGGTGCTGTGTGAGGCCCTAGGTTTGATCTCTCACACAACAAACAAAACAAAGCAAAACAAAATAAATAGAATAGAATGATTAGTAGGGAAAGAAAATAAATAGAAGAGAATGATTAGTAGGGAAAGAAAATTCTGCTACCCTTAAACATCTACCAGTGGGTGTAGGATGATTGTATATTTTGTTCTGTTTGGCTGGTTTCTTTTGCTTTGTTTTTGTAAAATACCTTTACCTTTTTATTTATTTTTGTTTTTTGGGTCACACCTGGTCATGCTCAGGGGTCCTGAGCTATGCACTCAGATTGACCCTGGCTTTGGAGAAAACATGGGATCCAGGTATCGAGCTGTCGTCCTTCCTGGGTCAGTCGTGTGAAAGGCAAATGCTCTACCGCTGCGCCATCACTCTGGCCCCATCTTAACCTTTTAAATTTGTGTCTGTTTTTTGATACATTAATTTTGATACAACCCATTTTATATGGTTAGTTGTAGTACCAAAGGCATGATAAGACATGAAACGAAAGTGGCCATTACTAGGATGTGGTAAAATGAATGACGGTTTTATTATAGGAATCATGGTTAATTAATATCATGATAAGAACTTTTGTGATAAACTGACAAGATATTGTAAACAGTGGTCTATTCACTGTTCAGTTCTTGTACTGAGACTAGTTCAGAAAAGCAGTTGGAATACAATAAAAATATTTTTTATTTATATAAAATAATCTGGTAGTTATTGCCAATAATGGCAGATGAAATAGAGCAAAAGAAAAATGGAGCATGTAGCATTTTAATGGTCTTTTATAAAAAAAATCTTTTAAAAACTCATTTAAATTTATGCTAGTGCTTCCTGAAAACAAGGAGATTGATAAATGAGTATCTTAATTAAGTTGCAGCTATTTTGAATTGACAATATCATATATTTGATAAAATTATTGCTTGTCTTTTATAGACTGTTAATTTATACAATGTCCAAGATTAAAAATAGGAGAGGGATGGGAATTGGAAAATAAGCATAGCAGAGTTATTGGGACACTGTAAATCACATAATTTTGAATTTTCAAATTGTTACTTAGAAACCTTTGAAGGATTTGCAGCTCTGTTTGGGAAATTGTGAATTAAATTTAACACTCACTGTTGAATGAGCCATAAATGATATGTCAATAGAAAAACTCGATACCATTACAGCTTTTAAAAATTCAGCATTATGATGAAAATAAATATCAAGTTCTGATCTATCTATCCTCCTGTATCCCAGTTACAAGAGGAAATAAGGGAGCTATCAAGACCAAACAGGTGTAAGACCACTAAGTAGCAAGTTAGGCGCAGAGGAGACCACGTACTCTTGCAGGCCCGGGTGGGGGGGGGGGGGAGAGAAGATATGGGAGGTAGGATGGGAACGGAGGTATAGGGAGAACAATTCAGTGATGGGAATCCCCCTGATCTTAAGTTAACATGTACCTAAAATATTATTGTCAACAAGAGCTTGCTTTACACGCAAAAATTGGGGGTGGTGGGAGGACAACTTTGGTGGTGTGAATTCCCCCTGATTCAATATTAATATGTACTTAAAATATTACTGTGAAAGATATGTAATGAACTTTGGTCAAAATAAAATTATTATTAAAACAAAAGAAGTAGACTAAACATTAAAAAAAAAGCAAAAAAATGAATATCAAGTTTAATTAAAACAATGGGGATTTTTGTTTGTTTTTTGGGAGGGACCACACCCAATGATGCTCAGGGGTCACTCCTGGCTATGCGCTCTGAATCCATCCTGGCTTGGGAGACCATAGGGACATTAGGGGATCAAACCGTGGTCCGTCCTAGGCTAGGGCAGGCAAGGCAGATGCCTTACCGCTTGTGCCACCGCTCTGGCCGCTAAAACAATGAATCTTTTATGGGTCACACCTTAGGGCTTATTCCTGGCTCTGCACTCAGGGATCACTCCTTAGGGAACTCTGGGATCATATGGGGTGCCTGGAATTGACTTGAATCAGCTGTGTTCAAGGAAAGTGCTCTTTTCACTGTACTATCTGCACTAATGCAATATATATATTTTTTTAAATATCCTTGTCACAAGGTCAGAGTGATAGCATAGCGGTAGGGTGTTTGCCTTGCAAGTGGCTAACCCAGGATGGACCTGGGCTTGATCCCAGTGTCCCATATGGTCCTCCAAGCCAGGAGTAACCTTTGAGCATCACCTGGTGTGCCCCCAATAAAATAATATAAAATAAAATAAAATAACCATGTCATATTCCAATAGCAAAATTTCAAGCATAATTACCTTAGAGTTACTCTGTTCTAACTATATGTATTTGTGCTTTTATGATATACCAATTTATGTGTTAGTCAATATGCAATAATGGGAAAATTGACAGGGCGGATGTCTGCATGAAGTTTATATTTCAATGAGGGAACAATATATCAGTAATATGTGATCTCAAGGAATGTGAGCATAAGATGAAGAGAAAAATCTCATTTTAGCCAGGTGATGAAACCTTTCTTCTGACAGTGACACAGTGGATATTGGATAGAAATGCTAAGTTGATATGAGGTACAAACACCCCTTCAAAAATGACAAAGAGCCGTGATTGCTAGAGGGGAAGTCAATAGAGATATGTTGATTAATTTTAGAAAGTAAATATTAGAGAACATAATCAAGTTGGTAAGTGAATCTTATAGAAAAATATTGAAGATGAAAGATGAGAAACAGCTGAGGAGACAAGGCCTTCCAGATAGTGAGGATAGATAATGTTCTGACTAGATGGGATAAGGACAGGACTTGAGAGAAACATCCAATTCACTGGGAATGATGCACATGTAAGATATGTAGCTCTGATGAAAATGGCCTCTGGTAGTTTCACTTTATTCTAAAAAGGGCAATAATTAGTTCTGGTACATATAGGGTAGAGGTGAAAAGTGAGAAGAACCTCACAAACAATGCCATTTTTTTATCAGATGATTCTTTATTGTGGGGTCTGCCCTGTGGATTATAAAGTAAGCGGCAGAATTATTGACTCTTTTAATTCAATTTCAACAGAATTTTCATCAAATACCCCAAATAAAAAATGTCCCTGAACATTTATTTTTATAAGGTGTGTGGGGAGGGGTGAATTACCCTATTAGGGAACATTGCCATAGAGAAAGAAACATAAAAGAAAGAGCATAAAAGAAAGAAAATATAGCTAAGTAGCTATCTCACTATAGGAATGAAAAAGAATAAGGCTATTCAAATAATTAGTTTAAAGCAAGGCAGAAAGCTCAGATAGCCCAATGCCTGCCTTGTAAGCACAAAGCAGGGGTTCAATCTTCAGTTCCATCTCTAGCATAATTAGCTCTGCTGACATAGGCTGGCAAGTCTGCTGTCTGTAATCCCTCTGCTGTAAATCATCTTTGACTACATCATGGTGAAGTATATGTGATCCCACACATTAAGTAAATATGGTCCTCTTGAGCAGAGCCAGAAAGTTTGACCACATATGTGAGTGACCCCAGTGTGTAAGGCCACCACAATTGATGTGTACAATTCCCATGGATGCAAGCTTCACAGCAAAATAATTTAATTCTAAGCAGCACATTGGTCATGTATGTGAGCATCACAAACACCATATGCAAGCAACACAGCCAGGCATGTATATATCCTCTGGCCATCACTATTATCATTAACAGCTATAGAATTATTAAAAGGAGAGAAATAGTTAAAAAAAAGAAGGCATTAAACAAGGAGCAATGAATTTACAAGAATAGTAATCAATATACAAGAGAGAAATACATTTAAAATAATCAATACTGGATAGACGATACATGTGAATTGGGAGAATACTTGTTAATACATTAGATTGTTTCATGTTAATCAATAATTCTAGTTGACCTAAAAGTCATAATTAAAAAACTCAAAGATAAATCTATAAAATCAAAATGTAGACCTCAATTATATACACAGGGAAACAAAAATTAAGCACAATGATAAAGATAATATCCCAGGATAAGACTGGAGAAATAATACAGGAGTTGGGGCCCAGGAGATAGCATGGAGGTAAGGCGTTTGCCTTTCATGCAAAAGGTCATCGGTTCAAATCCCGGTGCCCCATATGGTCCCCCGTGCCTGCCAGGAGCAATTTCTGAGCATGGAGCTAGGAGTAATCCCTGAGCACTGCTGGGTGTAATCCAAAAAAAAAAAAATAATAATAATACAGGAGTTAAGGCACTTGTATCACATGTAGCCTACCATAGTTTGATCCCTGGTATCACATAAGACTCCTGAGCACAGATCCAGAAGTACTTCCTGAATAATACCTGTTGTGGCTGAAAAGGACTAGAAAAATAAATATAATAAAGAAAATATGGAATAAACATAGTAATATGAGACAAAATAGACTTTATTATAACACTGCACAAAACCAGATAAAGAATGCATTGCAGTTAATCAATTAGTCAAGAATGTAGTGTGTGAAATAGAATGCCTGTCTTGAATGCAGGCCAAAGTTGGAGAGGAGAGGGAAATGTGGGCATTGGTGGTGGGAAAGTTGCACTGATGAAGGGGCATGCTTTTTGTTACAACTGAAACCCAACTACAAACATGTTTGTGATCGTGGTGCTTAAATAAAGATATTATTATAAAAGAACAAAATAAGTTCTCACTAATATCGTCCATTAGTTCTTAGAAAATGCAGCTTTAATCACAATCATATGTATCGAAAGCCAGTCTGTGAGTGATTTAGTTTTGCTAAAGATTGACCTGTATTGTTCTCTTTTCATTAACATTATAATGAAGCGATGCTGAATGAAAGATTTTTTTCAACACGTTATAAGGAAATTTTAGTATTCAACATGTTATACATAACTCTTAATGTCTTGTAGATAATAACAGAGTCTCAAAATCCATAAGTCAAACCTGAATAAAGAGTAATCTATAAATCTACAATTAACATGACACCACAACATATATCTCACCCAATGATAAGAAAAACAAGGTAAAACTGTTGGTGGGAAAGCTACCATAGAAAACAAAATGGATAATTCTTAAGCAGCAAAAGATAGAAGTTGTCATGTGATACAACAACTCCATTTATGTTTATTTATTCAACAAATGTTAAAGCACTGTAAAATATATATAAACCTTCACTTCAGTTCAAAACAGTCAAGATAGAAACAAGTATTTGTTAATTGATTGGTAGATCCTGAAGGAAACTATGTTTAAAGTAGTCAGAATGAGGACAAATATCGGATGATTTAACATCTATGTGGAGAGAGAAGAAACAAATGAATGAGACAAAAGTCTTATATTTTGGAAAAAATGGTTACAAATACAAAGGTAAGAGGTGTTGTAAAACAGGTAGAGAAGATCAGTTGTTTTCTGGTCATGGTAACTTGATGTTTTTTGGAAGATGCAGTGTGCTATATATACATTTCTCAATAAGTGAAGTTTTTTGTAGCATATTGGTGTTGTAAATCCATGTCGCCAAATTTCTTTAAAATTAAATTTTAGTCAGAAAATACGTGGACAATTTGAACATCATTCTCAAACTACTATATCTAATTATCATTTAAATGTTACTTTTCACATCTACAGAATCAGATTTTTCAAAGGATACAAGGATCACTAAACAATTTTCTCTACTTTGATAGATACTTAACAAATTAAAATGATTAAAACCTGTTTTCTGAGCACAATGAAATAGTTATAGAATACTACTTAGAAAAATCTGACATGTTGGACTCAAAAATAGCTTTAATAATCCCTGGATCAAAAGAATACAAAGTAAATAAAATATTTTGAATTGAATAAAAATGAGATGTGATATGCTGCTGAAGCAGTTCTTTAAGTTTATGGAATTGAATATCTGTTACAAAATAAGAAATGCCCTAGATGAATTAATAAACATTTATCTCAAAACCTAGAGAAGTAGAACTGAACACAACGAAGAAAGAAGATAATCTTGGCACAACTTTTAATAACATAAAATGATAAAAATAATAGAGCTAAAGCATAAAAGCATTTAAGAACAATGATTTCTTTGGTCTATATTCTTTTATCTAAAAGGAGAAGAAAAAGAACAAATTATCATTAGGAAATAGAGACCTCAGCATAGTATCTGCATACAATAAAGAATAGCAAGTAAATTTAGTAAATTTATTTATTGTAGGAAATTTGACAATTTGTAGGCAATAGTTAAATTCTTAAAAAGGCACAAACTACCAGAGCCACTCAAGATATAATAGGTAGCTTGAATAGCATCCTACCTTCAAAAATAATTGACTCTGCAGGTGAATATCACCCTAAGAGAAAATTCATTCATAAATTCAATAAAAATATGGAAAAATATGGGCCAGAGATAGCACAGCAGTAGGACGTTTGCCTTGCATGCAATTAACCAAAAACAGACTGTGGTTTGATCTCCCAATGTCCCATTTGGTCCCCCAAGCAACGAGCTATTTCTAAGCACATAGCCAGGCATAACCCCTGAGTGTCACTTGTTGTGACCTCAAAATCAAAATGAACAAATAAAACAAAATGATTATTTTTGGAAAATAAAAAATTTAAAGATTTATTTTTTGCTAAGGATTTTTGGAAAATGAAAGTAAGGAACCCTATTATTAAAATCTTACTATAAAGCTATAGTCATTAGAATGAAATAAAAGTATATAGATTTACAAGACAATCAAAATAGAGCTATGGATAATGTATATGTGTCCAGGTGTTTGACTTCCACAAGGATATTTAAAATACTTAATGAGAAAATAGCAGTGCTACTAAACAAATGATGCATAGGTAATTTAATATGCATATGCAAAATAGTTTTAACCTACATCTGATGCTATAGACAAAACATGCCTCAAAATTGATCACAACCTGCATGTAGTCATAAAGCCAAAAACTTCTAGAGTAAAATCTTCATGACTCATACAAATGAAAATTTAAGATACCAAGCACATACTATTAATATTTAAAATAGCTGATCTTTTCAAATGTTTTGTAAAGGCTTTGACTGGAGCCATAGCACAGTGGATGAGGCATTTGTCTTGCACATGGCCCACTCTGGTTCGATCCCTAGTATCCCATATGGTCCCCTGAGCCTGCCAAAATGAATTTCTGAGCACTGAGTCATGAGTAAACCCTAGCCCCATCAGATGTTGTCCAAAGAACAAACAAACCTAAATTTCTGAAAAGTTTATACAATATGTAAGAGAATGGAGAAAATATTTGTATATATATGTATATATACATATATATGTATACAATAGAAGTGGAATCAGGAAGAACTGCAGAAATATGCCACCACAAATATGTACCAACAGAATGCTAAGTTAAAAAATAAGAATGCGGACTTTTGTTTTGTATGTGGCTGACCCAGGACGGATCAACATTTTGATCCCTGGCATCTCATATGGTCTCCCAAGTCAGGAGCGATTTCTAAGCACATAGCCAGGAGAAAACCTTGAGCACCACCAGGTGTGGCCCAAAATAAGTTTAAAATAAGAATAAAATAATACCTTCCAGTTAAAGTAATGCTTCACAAAGCAAGACATTTTTTTAAATCAGATTAGGAAATGTTAATGTGTAATATAGTAGAGGCAGAAAAGAGATTGTCAAGAGAATGAAAGGAAATTATGGGGTAGAGAGGGGTTTGTAAAGAAATGAGTGATTTCAATGCTCCAAATTGGGGGTAGGGACAAAATTAAATATATTGTTCAAAACTTACCTGTCACTTAACAGAGGAAATTTTCTGTGAATGATTTCTATTGCATTAGGCCTTATCATTCATTTCTGATGGCGGAAAAGAACAAGCAAGATAAAACAATATTAGATTTCTGAACTTCTCTTTACGCAGGCAAAAAGCAAAAAAAATATTAGAGTGAGATTGCTGATTGTGACCATTTCAACACTCAAATAAGTAGACTGAAGGCAGGAGCTAGTTTGAGGATTTGGGAGGGCAGACTCTTTGTTAAACATTTAATAGCTTGCTTTCAATTAATTTGCACAATGATATGCTAAATGAAGATTTACTATAAAATAGGTAAAGCAATAGCTAGTAAATTTGTAATTAAGATTACATTTGGTGATATTTGTAAAGCACTCAGAAACTTCCTGGAATAAAAAGAAAAGTGGTAGTATAATTGTCTGTTAGATTAAATAAATCAATCATATTATTGAGCATCTTTTAGAGATAAGAATATTGTGACTTTGGAGGCTTAATGGTTCTGCAGAGGCTCTGACAGGTGCCAGGTAGAAAAATGGTGATTGAATAGCCACCTATCCCTACCTTATCTTCTCAACACTGCAACCCCAGGGTCAAAATGCTCAGGTACTTTCAGGTATTTTGATAAAGTTCCTATCTCCTGAACTGACCCAAACAGGAGCTTCTAGAAGCCCGCTTGTGCTTGATCTTTCTTTTGCATTTTCATCCCATATTGCAATGTTGGGCTCATTCTCTTTCTTAAGCTAATATTCCCTTCTGTCAATTGGGTTACAGTGTGTTGTACATAATTAACTGTGCTATGTTGTTTTTCTAAGTATATGGCTCACATCACTTAAATACCTAAAATTCTCTGCTGACTTATTACCACTAAAATACAAATCTAAATTCAAAGTAAGAGAATTCAGGAACTGTCACCTTTAACTTTAATTCCTGTGTGGCTCCCATGCTCTACTTTCTTTTTTTATTCTGCACTTTCACTCTATTTTACTGTGCTAAAGTCTAATATATCTGTAAGTAAAGCAAATTTTTGTGAACACTAATTCTTTAAAATACTAATCTGGAGATGGACCTTTTGTGTGAGTTAGGAATGCTTTCATCTATTAGGCAAGAGACAACCAGATCAAAGTAAGTTAAACAAATTTAGGTGTATTTTCTCAGTTGAGAAAACTTAAGTTTGGGAGTCCAGATTGTTGTTAGGATACTGCATTTCTTATATAGTTATTCTAAATACAATATATAATTGATATACTGTTCTGGCTTACATCACTTAATATAATATCTTCCAGTTCCATTTATGGTGCAGCGTATTGCATGATTGCATTATTTCTTACAACTATGTAGTATTTCATTAAATATATGTACCACATATTCAAGATCCACTCATCTGTTTTGAGGCATCAGAAAAACATTCATCCAAATAGATGTATGTACAGCATTATTTATCACAGAACTCAGTACAATGGCTAGGAGTTGGAATCAATTTGGGTGTCCAGAACAGATGACTAGTACATTATTTACAGATGATTGCAAGATAGAGTTTGTTTGCATCAACAATTACAGGAAAAAATGTTTTATTTTTTGTTAGTTTATAGTCCTTTGTCTACTTTATTATTATATTTTATTGATTTTGTTATCAAAATATTAACTCAAAATGTTAATAATCCTATATAGTATAATTGGTGAGTACTCTAATGTGAACTTTTAATTTATATTTTTAGTAAAATTAATTCTACCCATTGTTCAAGAGTTATTCCCAGATCAGATTTCAGGGGTGACTCTTGGCTGTGCCCATAGCAATGTAATACTAGGGTCAAACGTGGAACTTCCACATAAAAAGCATGTTCTTAGCCAGTTTTTCTCCAGGTCTTCAATTATTTTTTTCAGATTTTAAAACTGTTTCCTTTGTAGTTCCCACAGCTACTTTCACATTAAAAATTTTTTCTCCTAAAGAACTGATGAATGTTTGCTTCAATTTTTTAATCATCTTTAAATTTAAGTTGAACCTTACAATTTATATACAATCCTACTGCTGTAAGAATGAGATTAAATTTTTTAGGTTGATAGCTTCTCAAAAGAGGTCATTTTATTTTATTAATGTCTCCCAAATTTTCATTATGGAATTCTGCATGGAATTATGTTCTATTAAAATTAAAAGAGCATTGCATGTTTCATATTTAACTACTTAAACCCTTGAAATTCTTTTACACAATGAGCATTTACATCTCCAGAGATTTTTGTCTTCCTTATTGATAACCATATACTTTCCCCTGACCCCATTTTCCTTGGTTCAATTTTTTCTAATACCACAAAAGAATTGGACAACTTATCACAAATCATTCATTGCAAATAGGAAAACAACCCTTAGACAATGTCTGATCTCAGTGAGTTAGGAAAGCAAACTTCATGTCTGAAGGAAATATGTTGCTCAGAATGATGTAATTCAAGCCCACGGTAGTTTGAATTGTGAGGGTCATGGCTAGATCTGACATAGTATTGTGGCTGGAATTTAATATGAGGTAATGGCTGTTGTTGATAAAACATTGCTCCCTAGAGCCATTTGAGCTTCAAAATGAACCTACCCTTAAAGAATGACTTCACCCAGAGAGGAAAATGAGAAGGCCTGGGACAGCTGATAGATCTGGAATCATAGCTGTCCATATGCCAGGGTTCACAGGTCAATTTGTGGACTCTGGGACAAAGGAAGTTACTATAAAATGTGCAGGACAACACTGTGCTATCGTTAACACTTATTGTTCATTTAAAAGCATTATCAAATGGGGTAGATTTTTATGCTTTCTGCTCTCATGACAACTAAGCAACCAGAAAAAAATCAATAGGAGAAAACGCTTGACAGGAAGAAAAATGTTTATTACCTGATCTAGAATATGTAATTATAAAATTCACCAAACTGCGTATTTTAAATAATGCAGTTTTTATCATATTGATTTTTACGTCAGAAGAGTTGTTTAGGGGCCAGAGTGATAGCTCGGTGATAGGGTGTCTGTCTTGCATGCGGTTGTCCCAGGAGGAATCTGGGTTCGAACCCCAGCATCCCATCTGGTCCCCAGAGTCAAGAGTGATTTCTGAGCACATAGCCAGGAGTGACATTGGGTTGACCCAAAACCCAAAACAAAACAAAAAAAAAGAGTTGTTTAAAAAGATATTTCGGAGTCAGAGAGGCAGTACAGTGGGTAAGGTATGTGCACCGCCAACCTTAGTTTGATCCTCAGCATCATATAGGGTCACATGAGCAATGACCTAAGGCCCTAGAATCCCTGAGCACAGATAATGGACAGATATGGCCCACACACATCTGTTTTGGAGAAAAGTGATCAGAGTTAAAAGAGTATACCCAAATCAAGAACTTTGAAACCAAGAACTTACTCTTATGAAAGTCTTCAGTCAATAGAAAGCAAGGAAAACCCAACTTTAGAATATTTGTTTTCTGGGAGAAAACATATGCTGACCATAGACTGTTCAAAAAATATAAACTTGGTGAATTCAGGATTTTTCAAACATATGGACTCAAAATTTTGTTCTCAGATATAATGGGTTAAGGGAACTTTGGGATTTTATTGTCAATAAAGCCACTTAAAATTTGCAAGGATGAAAATATCACACGGATAAGATTTATTTAAATTACTAAATAAATATTTCGTGTCTACTTTGGGCATTGATTTCAGGGAATAAAACTACCAACAAAATAAACTCAGTTGCCCATCAACCCACTCCCTATTATGTTGTTTCAGCCCGAGAGAGAAATAAAATTAAACAAATACGTATAAGGAACTGAACAATCACTAGGACACAAAGCAGTTTATGTACTAGAATATAAAGTTAATGCTGCTACTAACTGCATGAGGTGCATACATTTCTTTTTCTTTTTTTTTTGGGGGGGGTCACACGGCGGGCAACCTTTACCCGTGCAAAAATTCGTCTCACCTCGGCAGTGAAGACCCGGGCGTCACCCCGGGTCGTTATTTTCCATACTCATAAGTTTAAGGCATCATACATTTCTTTTGAAAACAATAATTCCAGTCTCATTTATTATATTATTTTGAGGAATTAGATAATTTTAATTAATTAAAAACAAACAATTTCATCCACATTTCTCCAATTATGTCTCTGTGATAGGAAAATGATTCTAGCAGAGATCCATCCATCCATGTATCATCCAATGATCTTTGCATTCAACCCTAGTTTCAGTGTCTTTCCTTAGATAGAAAGGAAGAGTTTAGATTCCAGATGGTCCACAAGTCCTTCAGGATTGATCCTTGAGCACTGTACTAGGAATAAGCCCTGAGACCACTAAATGTGACACAAAAACAGAAGACAAACAAAAAAGAACGTAGGATGTGAGATGAAAAACAGTTAATCACCCATTGTGGCTTTGAAGAATGATTGAAAAGGCCATAAGCTAAGGTATATGTGCTGTGTTAGAAGTAGAAAAAGGGATGCATGTTTTCTACTAAAGCATCCAGAGAAGAATGCTAACATCTTAATTTTCACCCAGAAAAATATATACCAGACTTCTCATCAAAAACTCATACCAAACAGTTGTAAGAACAAGACTGTGGGTTTTTTTGTTTGTCTGTTTGTTTTTTGTTACTTTTTTTAAAGATTTTTTTTGGTTTTTGGGCCACACCCAGTGACGCTCAGGGGTTACTCCTGGCTATGTGCTCAGAAATCGTTCCTGGCTTGGGAGACCATAAAGGACACCTGGGGATCTAACAGTCTGTCCTAGGGTAACATGTGCAAGGCAAATGCCCTACGGCTTATGTCACCGCTCAAGTCCCAATTGCCATTACATCTGTGGTCTTTTGTTATAGCACTCAGAGAAAACAAATCAGATTCCTATCATTTCAATATATTAAAAGCTTCAGTCTTTTTTTTCTTAATCCTGAGTGTATCATCTTCAAGATGATACACTGTAAACCTTATCATATTTACCATTTTTTCATTTCTTTGGAAAATTATTTCTGTAATCTACCCTCCAATCGCACCAAAGTAACTTTATGTCTTTCCCTTTCAAAAGCCACCAAATATCTGCTAACTTTGAAAAATAAGACTACCATTAAATTCCCAAAATTTTTAGCCTTTCACTTTTTTACTAAATTGTTCAGAAATATGTCCCTGATTTCTAAATTATTAACAAGGAACAGAAACAATAAGTAGCACAGCAAGAACAGATGGCTCCATTTTTGAGTGGGGAATTTTTGACTCCTCTTCTGTGACTAACCTCAGGAAAAAATAATCACAAGGCCATATATTGGTTTTGAAGGATGGCACTGAGGAGATCTATGGAAATATAGCATCAAAATCTTGATAAATTCTCCATGCTTTATATTCTTTTCTGGAGAAATGTGGTCTTTAGATTGCAGCGTAAGATTTGTCCTTGACTGAACTCAGTCCTTAGAATGCAGATTAATTAATCAAACTAAAACCTCAATGAGGTTTTTCCCAGGTTCTCTTCCTAATAGTCTACTATTCCACTTTATCATTTGGCCCTTCTTATAATCAGGAGCCTTCTTGATGAGCTGCACAGCTTTAGATATTTGTCTAGTAGGGACACTGAGTCTTCAACCATGAATTGTTTGGATGATATTTTTCGCCTTCATCTCGGTATTCTTAACTGTAAGCAGTTTAATACTAGACTATATTCAAGGACACAGAATTACTAGTAGACTATAAAAACCTCATTTTTGGCAGTCATCTACTAAAAGGTCTTGCATTTAACACTTGGGAAAAGAATGAATGAAAATCACTAAGATTATTTTCTATTTTTAATCTTTTAAAATCTGGGCATGAACTGTATTTGTTACTCCAAAGCATGCACTACATTTTCTATTTATTATAATTATAATATAGTATTATTATTATGACTTGGGTTTTTTTTGTGGTTTTTGGGTCACACCTGGCAGTGCTCAGAGGTTACTCCTGGCTCCATGCTCAGAAATTGCTCCTAGCAGGCATTGGGGGACCATATGGGGCACCAGGATTCGAAC